>WSYH01002222.1:0-38545 GCA_036426205.1 Ascaphus truei | reverse complement strand
AAGTAGTAAAACATATGATGAGACATCTGCCCTCATTTTGGCTATTGCTGTGCACCCTGCTTCCCCGTCTCCAACCGCTTACTCAATCCAACCTCAGGGGAGTCGGGATAGCCGGGAAGCCGTTGAAGCCGGGGGAAGCCGGGAAGCCGGGGTTTGCCGCTCACGTGGCTGTGACGTCACCGACGCGACCGAATGAGCAGCTCTGTCAACGCTACTCCATCGCTTGCACGCCATGCATCCTGCCGTGGGTTTTTGCTTCAATAAACTTGTGTCGGTGCTGTGCAGACTCTGTATTACTCTTAATACTGGAAGAAAAAATCGTGCCATACTTACCTGTAACATACTGTACTGTGTACTACAAAATTACTACCATGCACATACTATATTTCTGATGCTTGCCCATACGCGCGATGAGGAACAATGGGCACACCACAGTGGCCATGGGATTATATAAGTCCTATTGCAGTTCCAACGGTGAGTTACATCCTTCCAAAAACTCAGTATGGCCTTTTCAACACTCGTCCTGTTTGGAGGGGTTTACACACCCTTTCCTGGATACTGGTCACTTCAGACTCAGTGGTGCGGCAAAAACTGGGGGGCGCGCCACTTGGGGGGGCGCAAGATATGTATGGGGGGCGGCAGGCTGGTGCGGGGAAACCTGGGGAGCGGTGCAGTAAGCTCCGTTCAGAGGCCCTGACTTCCAGTTCTTGCTGTGTCTTGAAGAGGGGCGGAAGCCTTGCAGAGGGGGCGGGGGGGGCACTTAACTGCGGGGCCTTTCTGCAACAGACAACCCTTCTCCTCTCTGTCTTTAAACGCAGTTTTCTAAAATGGGCGTGGGCCCAGCAGAGGTGAGGAAATAAAAACGTGTGTGAGGTTGTAGTTATGTTCCTCCGCAACGTGTGTAGTTGGTGTGTGTTGTGTGTGTGTGGTGTGTGTGGTGATGTGTGTGTGTGTTGTGTGTGCTGTGTGTGTGTGTGTGTGTGTTGTGTGTTGTGAGTGTGGTGTGATGCTGTGTGTGTTTGTTTGTGTGTGTGTGTATATGTAGAAATGTGTGTGTATTGTATGTGTTGTTAATGGGGGTTGCATGTTGATGTATGGTGTGTTATTTGTATGTTGTGTGGTGTGTTTGTTTGTTTGGGTGTGTGTGTGTGTGTGTAGTGTGTGTGGTGTGTGTGTGGTGTGTGTGTGTTGTGTGTGTGTGTGTGCTGATGTGTGTTGGTGTGTGTGTGTGTGTGTGGTGTGTGATGTGTGTGTGTGTGTGCCCTGTGTGTCGTCTTGTCGCTGTGTGTGTACTGTGATTGTTCGTGTTTGTCTTCTGTGGTGTCGTGTGTCTTATGTGTAGGCTGTTTGTAGTTCCATCTTTCAGTGGTCTCTCGTCTGTATTGTGTTTTATGTTATGTGGTGTGGGATTATCGAATAGTTTGTGTGTGTGTAATATTTTGGGATATGTTTGTATGTGTGTGTGGTGAGATATATGGTGGTTTGTGTGTGATATATATAAGCTATTGTTGTGTGTTGGTGTGTGTGTGTGTGTGGTGTATTTATTATTGTGTGTGTGCTGTGTGTGATATATGATGTGTGTGGTGTGGTGTGTGTGGTCGTGTGCTGTGTGTGTGTGTGTGTGTGGTCGCTGTGTGTGTGTGTGTGTGGTGTGTTGTGTGTGTTGTCGCTGTTTGTGGTGTGTGTGTGTGGTGTGTGGTGTGCTGTGCTGTGTGTGGTGTGTGCTGTGTGGGATGTGAAGTGTTTGTGTCATGTGGTGTGGTGTGGTGGTTTGGTGGTGGTGTATTAGTGAGGTTGGTTGCGACTGTGTGTGTGTAGTGTTGAGGGTGGGTGGTGTGTGGATTGGTTGTGATTGTGAGTGGGGTTTTGTCTGTTGTTTGTGTGTAATATGTATCGTGTATATGTATGTATGTGTGTGTATACTGATGTATGTGGTTGGTACTATCTATGTGTGTTTGTGTGGATATTACGACTGTTGTGTGTGTGTTGCGTGTCTTGTGTGTTTTGTAGTGTGGAGTGGATGGGGGCATGAGGGGGGGAGGTATTTGTGATGTGACGCGGTGACAAGTGGATGGCGCAAGTTGTGCAAGTTGAGTGGGTGGGTGTCAGGTTAGTCAAGAGTGAGAATAGTCGTGATGCGTAGGCGGGATGTAGAGAGTAGGTAATAGATGGGACAGTTAGTAGGTGGGACTGAGTGCTGTTGGTTGGGAAAGAGGGAGTGTTGTGAGGGGAGTGTGGTGGATTGTGGTAGACAGTGAACAGTGATGAGTAGTGGTGTGGTAGTAGAAACATCTATAGGACGGTTAGCACACTGGGATTTGGTGCCAGGGGCAGTGATGAGATGAGTGTGTGTTGGATTCGCGGTAGTGGTAACACTCGCTGATAGATGAAGTGTAAGAGTGAGTATGGAGTGCGTGATGGGTATAAAGGAGTAAGATTGGATCTCGCTAGAACGTTGCACAAAAACGAAAGAGAAGGAGGGGACCTGACTGAACGTCTGTTATGGCTGGATATATGGATTGTTTATTTGTATGGGGTGGTTGGTGCATTGACTGGTGTGGCTGTTTCTGTGTTTATTATTGTGGGGATTATGTATTGTTGGGACCTTGGTGTTTGCATTATGTGTGCTGTTGGTGTTTGTTTTTGTGGTTTGGAGGGTTTGTGGGGTTAGCAGGAAAGGAGAGGAGATTATTGGGGGCGTGCGAACCTGATTTTGCGCTAAATGTGGCCGCGGCTGGCAAAATAGGAATTAGTGCAGGTGGGGCTACGTGATTGGTGAGGTACGCGGAGGAGCACGCCCCAGCGCTGTGATGCTTACAAACGCCCTCTCCTCCGAGCTGCCTACAATTAGCGCTTGTGTCCGTCTCCTCCGTCTGGCAAACGGCCTAGCTGTCGATCCTCTTCATGTTGAGAGTGTAGCGCCACATTTCGGCAATCATACTATGAGGTACAGAAATATAAAAAAAAGTGTAACACTTCCACGCTCAGTGCTTGCCAAAATTATGCATGGACACCCGTGCTTCTGCCTTGGAGAGTTGGGGATGTCAACCTGCTTCAAAGCGGCAGCCGTGGACCAGCCTAATTTTTGACAAGAGCGAGCTGTTGAAGTATGTATAGTATTTAGCTGACGCTTATAGTGAAGGCGACGCACGTGCACCCGGAAAACATGCAGTGTCGCCGCCCGCTGTGCGCTTACTTAGTAAGCGTGACGTGGCAACGTGTGATTTTTGAAGAGCGGCATATTTTGATTTTAAGGCTGTCGCCTCATTTGACAGCCCCTGAAAACGCAATCAATGGCTTCTGGTCGCCCACGCGCCGACCGCAAAGGCGAAATACACTTTCGTAGCACACGGCGCACGGGTGGGTGACGTCGCGGGGCACTATAGTGGCGGCCTTAGACATATATGTGAATTTACATTGTATACCGTTTAATAAAGGGTTTTTTTCATGGGAATTTTGATTACATCAGGCAGGGGGGCCCGAAAATTTCATGGGATAAAGGTGGGGCTCGGCATAAAAGTTGCTCACACCTGTTAGCAGTATGCAGTAACCTCTTTCGATTTATTGAAGTCTGGCGACGGTCATTGGAAAAGAAAGACAATTGGTGTTTTAAGAGCTAAAAAACCGTTGGGTGAACACAAATGGGACACTGTATACTGCACTTACTCGCTGGCGTCATTCCACCGCAGTTGATTGCCGCGAAGGAGGGATTATGAACGCCAAGCCTTAACGGTGGGATGTCGGTGCGTGCTTAAGTGATCGGTTACTAGGCGGTTAGTGAGGGCTAAACCATTGGGAAAGTCTCTGTGATGTATATGCACTATCTCGGGCACAATGTGTCTGGAAGTAAGTTTCATTGATTCCTAATAGCAAGAAAAGAAAAGTGCTCAAAAAACCTGCACATGTACATGATACAGTGCATACGGTAATCGGCAACACTATCAAGTAATCAGCAGTGCATTAGGGAATTATATTTGATACATTTTAACCCAAAGATACAATAGGCATCCCGGTCACGCCTAGAGTTGCACCCCCACAACATGCCGCAGCTTCAAGGGTAGTTTTGGGCCGCGGCTACCAAAGATAAGCGACCTTGTTTTCGTGGAACGCAATCTGTGCAAATCCGTGTCACACGCGACACAGTGAATCCAATCAGTGAACGATGCCAAAACGGAAAAAGTTCTCCCCGACTGTCGATAACACTGCTGCCTGGAGCCTCTTTGATTTTTGTTAGGCCATCCTTCATGGAAACGCTCTGATATGACAGAAATTAAAAAAATTGCGGCACAGTGCAATACAGTTGCACCGTAACCCTACCAATAACCCACAACACGGTGGTACCACTCCTGTTACTGCTCCGTACTAACCTACACACGTCCATATGCACATCCATTGCTGCGTCGCAATCTTCTTTAGGATGCTCTCGGATTACAGTCAATTGTGCTTTTCCTGAGAGTGTATTTGACCCTTAAGGTGCACTCTCTCAGTCATGTTCTCACTGAAATATTTGTTCCACCAGACAGTTGTCCTCCTGCAATGTAAAGAAATTATATTGTTTTTATTAATATGCAGAAAAAAAAAAAACATAAAAAAAAAAAAAAAAAAAAACAAAAAAAAAAATATATAAGATGTAATATAATGCAATGTTGTAATATACTGTACAGTACTTAAATATAAATAGACCAAATATATATACCGTGTATGATTAAAAATATACAAAAATGTATACGCTGTACTATAAATAGATAAATAGACAAACTATATTACTGTTGTACTATAAAATATAAATTCTATACCAAATAATCTATGCTACTGTGTAATAAATATAAATATACATCCATCCTATTCAGTCTATACGTTGTAGATTATTGAAATATCAAAAATGTATACTGCGTAGCTATAAATTATAAATGACAAAAATTATATACTGTTTTACTATAAATAATAAATGATACCCCAAATACAATCTTACTGTTGTATATATAATATATATATATACAGTACATCCTATTCCAGTTATATATGTTGTAAGATTAAGTTGGAAATTACAAAAGATATATGACGCGGTACTATAAATTAAATAGACAAAATATTATATACTGTGTTACTATAAATATAAATATACAAATAACATCTACTGTTTTGTCATAGTTAAAATAAATATTACAGTAATCCTTTCAGGTATATACGTTTGTAAGATTAATCGAAATATACAAAAAAATGATTAACTGCTGTACTATAAATTAAATAGCAAATATATATTACTGTTGTACTATAAATAGAATATACCAAATAAAATCTACTGTTGTAAATAAGATTAAATATACAGTAAATCTATTCAGTATATCCGTTGGGTAAGATTAATTGAAACTATCAAAAAAATATTTTTTGTTAAGTTTTATAATATATACTTGACGAGTGTTGTTACCCTTGGGTGCCTTTTTCCGTCTCGGTTTTTTCCTTGTGCAATGATAGCTCACGTGGTGTGGTTAATGGCACAACGACGCGGGTCAGAAGTAGCTACCAGCGGGATTTGGATAGCACAATTCGGTTGTCGCGCTCTGTACATCTCCTTTCCATATCGAGTGCTGAGATCCTTTGAAATCTTTTAACAGGGCATTGCACGTAGTTGGAAAGAAATACAAACACAAGAATGTACTGTACGTAATGAGTTTGGCGGATATTGTTTATTTTGATGTTTGTATTCCAATGTGCAGTCAGAAAAAATCCACAAATGGATGTTGTATTTATCACACGGTATAATGACTCACATTAGAAGTTGGGTTACGCCCCTACTTTCAACACCTGTACTGGCCTAATGCATAAAAGGTCACCACACTATGCATAGTCCCCCACTTCAGGATCTTTATTCTGAATTGGCCCGTTGTCCAGATACGTGTACTGTTCGTTCCACCTTGCTTCCCTGGAGATCCCCGGCGTTCTATGTGACACAAGAACCCACTACCTCTGCCCGTGCCTCATGGCTGAAAAACGAAAGGCAGGACAGCCGTTTCCACGCCCAAGGGCAAATGGCGACCAGGTAATGGCCAATAAAGAAAACCTTTGCGACCCAAAAGGCTACAGGGTTTTCTTAAAAAAGTAAGCCACATCTATGTGAAGAAAAGTATACGATAATACTCTCTTACACAAACGAATGGCAGCTAACCATCGGACCCGAGACACGCCACCCCATATGCTTAGACGACTCTGCTGTAGCTGTCCTGGATATCTCATCCCGTTCTTCTCCATCCCCCCTCTTCTCGGTTTCATCTGACGCGCTGCCGACTCCTCTGAAATCCACGGGTCAATTTCTCCTTTGCAGCTTTAGATTGACTCCTGCTTATCGCCCGTGAAAATCCCAAAGGTACTTCTCCATCCAGCTTCAGACGATGTAGCCGCTATCCTTACGGGTATCCAAAGGTCACCTCCTCCACTTCTCTCATCGATGCCGTGTCTCTCATGGAACCCCATCTCATCCTCGTTGCACCAATCCCCCGATGTCAAGACCTTGCCCAAGAAGCAGTCGTTGGACCGGATTGCTGGAATGGGATAAGTGTGGAAATTCTACCCGGGATTCTATTTTGCTATCAAAGATAGATCTGCTTCGGGTCAGGACAATGCTAAATGTGGCAGCAACGGGATGCTACAAATGGAGCAAGGGGGGAATTGGATCAAACGGATTGCTATAAAAATGGAGCAAAGGATGGATCAACGGATGGAAGAAGATAGAGGCGACATTGCGGGCATACATTATTTGCTCGGTGCAATGCCCTGTTTCCCCGACGCGGAAGCAGGAGGGGACAGGATGTGTGAATGGGAGCATCGAACCCCCTCCCCATCACCAAGCGCCCCCCCTCCACACAAGAGTAGTTACCAGTACATCGGATCTATTGAGTAGGACATGACAAACCCCATCAAGAACCACGGCCAGGAGACAACACGGCGACCACGACCGGAGAAATGGAATGGAAAGCTTCCTCCCAGACATCCTACCATCGCCCCATCGCACATGCACACCAGTTCCAATATGACACTACACCCGCTCGCATCGAAAACAGGCCCGGACATAACCCTGCGCGATCTGCCACCTGGGGATCAGGGAGACGTATTTAAGGGTGATGAGGCTGGGTTTTGTTAACCCCCACAAGTATGCCTTGATCATTTTTAAACCCAGGTTCCATACATTTTACTGCGACTGGGTGTTCAAAGTGAACACGATGGGAATGACGTAAATAAGGCACTTACTGCCCCAATTTAAGGAAAAACATTCTGGATGAAATGCGGCGCCTTGTATAAGTACAGATCTGTAATAGAAAGGCGTTAGGTTTAAGGGACTGCCCGTAAATGCGTTTTTGCACCATGCAAGGGAATCGGCCAATTGGAATGGCAACAATGTGGGCAGGACTGTTGGGAAGACCATACTGTTGTGTGAACTGTATTGTACTCTTACATTGTTTTGCCCTATTGTAACTGCTTTTGTACTTAAACAAAGGAGGATGTTGTTGTGGGTTTTTTTTCACAGGGACATTGCCACAACTCCAGTTCCCGGAGGGCCGCAAAAGGGCACGGGTTTCAATGTGGCCTGAAAAACCTGCCCTGTTTTGCTGGCCCTCTAGGACGCGGAATGGTGCAGGTCTGACTGACAGTGGTTTGGACCATTCCCACTGTACTGTTATCAGTATGGGAATTTTCTTTAATAAAGAGATGTACTAAAATGTCACTTTAATCACTTGCCCCATAGCCAACCATAAAATTTTTTTTCTTGATGTTTTGAATTGCGGCACCTTAAATGTTTTCAATATTGTACAATAACCCAATAAAGACCATGGTGTAATTGCCTCCACATGTTTCCATCTGCTGCTTTGCGCCGTGTAACATGTACTGTGTACGGTGAGGCTTGTGACACTGTTTTTTTGTACTGTTTGTCGCGCAATTGGCGTAGGAATACGGCAATTAGGCGTGCGGAAACTAGGTAAATGCTTGACAGGGGGGAACTTTTGTTTTAGGTAACATCCTTGAAATAGAAATTTATTTGGCCCCTACTGTTTAGTAACCCCCTCCTTGACCAGACAGGTGTCCCGAGCATCGAGTAATGGCGGCGGAGAAGAGAAGCGGTCACGCCGGCAGAGGAGGAGTGGTCTACCATTATCGCAAATGGATGGAAGAGAGGAGAAAGCCTTTGAAGCGGCTAACTTCACAGAGAGTCAGAAACCCTGGAAAGCCCAGAACGTCGGTTCTATGCGAGGCTAGAAGAGAATTGATTAGAAAGCCGGAATAGTCATAAACGCCTCAGTGGCGGGTCACATAGTAGGCCCAGTAGGTAGTTGAAAGCGAGGGATATTGCATGACAAATTAGACGAGCCCTCTCGTGTCAACAGAACGGAGCAAGTTACACGAAGCGGTGATGTTGTAACCAAAGTTTCAGGTTTCTTACGTATGGAATTGTCATGGCCAGAAAAAAAGCCACTTATAAGAGGTAATGTGCTTTTTTGGTAACACGTCTCTTTGGTATCCCGGTTCGGGGCAGGTATGTGGGGAGAAGATAAGGATGAGATTTTGCCACTATGGGGCAAGTGCTCCCCCCGCATGGCGGACCAGAGTTAAATTTCAACCCGCTAGAGACCCCAGCAGGGGGAAACGGGGTTATTTACATTAATTCGCGCTAATTGGAAGTGGGGGCACGTTACTTAGGGCGCGGTCGACAGTTCCCGAGGCAATTGGAGGGGATAACTTCTGTTTAGGGGCACTAAGGAATAAAATTATTTTGCGCATAGATGTTTAGGCACTGTTTATGTCCACTGTACAGTATACTGTGAAAGAAAAATAATGAAAACGCTAATGAATAGTAGAATACTGCATAGTTTTATTAATCAGGGTTTATTACCACAGTATTACTGGTACGGCCGGAAAACTCAGGCCATACAGTACATATCATCCATCGAAAGCCCCCCATTAGGGTTTTCCCTTTCTGAGAAAAAACAAAAAGAAAAAGTTTTATACAGTACAGTAACAGTATGTCGCCCCCCTAAAGAAGTACCCAGCCAGCTCCCACCAAAATAATACGGGCAACAAGAACAGTAACACCCTGAAAAATTTCCCATTCAGCTTCGCGGCCCGGCGCCGGCTCCATGCCAGTCCCAGCTTTGTCATCATCCAAGCGATAGTGGCCCAGCATGAATATTACTTTATAATACAGTATACAGTATATATACTGTACTGTACTGTGTATAAAATCTGTTTGTTTTTGGTGCATGGGGCACAGGGAGTTAAAGTGACTTGCTTTTTATGTACTGTATTTGGGGCTTGTCTTTGGGGGTTTATTCATCAAATTATTTTTGCTGAACTGCCTTTTGAAATTACAGTGCTTGCTGCTAACTATTTGTAAAAGATGGGGAAACATGAGTAATGCACATTTATAAGAATATGATTTAATACTATATACAGTACTGTAATGTACTGTATAATATATATACTACTGTATATACTGTATAGTAATATTATTTTTCCTTCTTTATCTTTTCTTCATTCTGTCTGCAGTACAGTAGTTCATTGAGAGAGGAGAGGTTTTGTGTACATCATTACTGCTGTTTATATACTGTACATTTGACTGTACACGCAGATTTGACGGGACACAACGCCCCCACCTCCCCCTAGGCCACCCTTTTTCCTGGAACGACAAGAAAACAAAAACTTAGTTCAGTTACTGTACTGTACTGTATGTGCGTACTGTATTATGGCAGAACTACTGTAGGTGGCTGGTGCAGCTTTCTCTGGAAAGAAAAAAATGGAGCAGTTAGTAGACAGTTACTGTAGTACTGTCAAACTAGTCTACTGTACTGTATACTGGAACTACTGTATACTCTGACTATCTGGAAAGAAAAAATCTGTGCCATACTTACCTGTATCATACTGTACTTACTGTACAATACTACAGCACTGTACTACTTTCCTGATGCTTGCCCATTACGCGCGATGACAATGGGCAACACAGTGGCAATATGGTCTATATATTTATTGCAGCGTTCCACGGTGAGTACATCGTTCCAAAAACTCAGTATGCCTTTCAACAACTCGTCCTTTTTGGAGGGTTTCGCCACTTTCCGGATATGGTCCTTCAGCTGATGCCAGACCATTTCGATCGGATTGAAGTCTGGCGATCTGTCATTGGAAAGAAAGGACAATTGGTTTAAGAGCTAAAAACAGTGGGGAACAAAAATGGGACACGGTCTACTGCACTTACTCCGCTGGCATCTTCACCCAGTTGATGCCGCGCTCAAGGATATTGTATTGTATTGTATTGTATGTCTTTATTTATATAGCGCCATAAATGTACATAGCGCTTCACAGTAGTAATACATGTCATATAAATAACAAATAATATAAATAACAGATCATGGGAATAAGTGCTTCAGACATACTGTGAAAGTAACATTAAGGAAGGAGTCCCTGCTCCGAGGAGCTTACAATCTAATTGGTAGGTAGGGAGAACGTACAGAGACAGTAGGAGGGAATACTAGTAAGTGCGTCTGCAGGGGGCCAAGCTTTATGTGTCATGTGTCCATGATTATCCAGTGCTACTCATATGCTTCTTTAAGCAGATGTGTCTTAAGGTGGGTCTTAAAGGTGGATAGCGAGGGGGCTAGTCGGGTATTGAGGGGAAGGGCATTCCAGAGGTGTGGGGCAGAAAGTGAGAAAGGTTTAAGGCGGATATGCGCCGTTGACACGGTGTGCTTGGGATCATTGTCCTGGTAGAAGCGGTGACCATTGGGAAAGTCGCGTCTGATGTATTGCACTATCTCGGGCACAATGTTGTCTTGGAAGTAAGCTTTATTCATGATTCCTATAGCAAGAAAAGAAAAGTGCTCAAAAAACTGCACAATAGTACAGTACAGTGCATACGGTAAGGCAACACTAGTCAAGTACAGTGCATTAGGCGACATTATATTTGATAAATTTTACCTTCAAAGATGACAATGCATCCCGGTCCACGCCTGGAGATGGCACTCCAGACATGCAGCTTCACAGGGTGTTTTGGCCGCGGCTTCAAAGATATGCGTCCTTTTTTGTGGAATGCAAAGCTTGCAAATCTCTCCAGCGACACAGTAGACTCATCAGTGAAGATGCAATCCTGGAAAGTCTCCCCGCTGTCGATCCATGCCTGGGCCTGGAGCACTCTTTTGATTTTGTTTGCGTCCCGTATCATGGGGTACGCTCTGTAATGACAAGGAATAAAAAAAATTTGCGGCACAGTGCAGTACAGTTTGCGAAACAATACTTTTACCTCCTGTACTGTCCAGTACTAACCTCACACGTCCATATTTCCATCCAATGCTGCGTCTCATCTTCTTTATGCTGGTCTCGGATACAGTCAGATTGTGCTTTTCCTGCTGAGTGTTTTTAACCCTTAATGCACTCCTCTCATCATTCTCCTCACTTATTTTGTCCACCAGAAGAGTTGTCTCCCTGCAATGTAAAGAAATTATATTGATTTACTAATATGCAGCAATATAAAATGTATATAAATGTAATGTTGTAATATACAGTAAATATAAATATACAAAAAATGTATACTGCTGTACTATAAATATAAATAGACAAAATATACAGTATACAGTTGTATGATTAAGTGAAATATACAAAAAATGTATACTGCTGTACTATAAATATAAATAGACAAACTATATATACTGTTGTACTATAAATATAAATATACCAAATAAATCTACTGTTGTAATATAAATATAAATATACAGTACATCCTATTCAGTATATACCGTTGTAAGATTAATTGAAATATACAAAAAATGTATACTGCTGTACTATAAATATAAATAGACAAAATATATATACTGTTGTACTATAAATATAAATATACCAAATACATCTACTGTTGTAATATAAATATATATATATACAGTACATCCTATTCAGTATATACTGTTGTAAGATTAATTGAAATATACAAAAAATATATACTGCTGTACTATAAATATAAATAGACAAAATATATATACTGTTGTACTATAAATATAAATATAACAAATAAATCTACTGTTGTAATATAAATATAAATATACAGTACATCCTATTCAGTATATACTGTTGTAAGATTAATTGAAATATACAAAAAATGTATACTGCTGTACTATAAATATAAATAGACAAAATATATATACTGTTGTACTATAAATAGAAATATACCAAATAAATCTACTGTTGTAATATAAATATAAATATACAGTACATCCTATTCAGTATATACCGTTGTAAGATTAATTGAAATATACAAAAAAATATTTTTTTGTTAAGTTTTATAAATATACTTACGCGTTTGTTACCCTTGGTGCCTTTTTCCGGTCTCTGTTTTTTCCTTGTGCATGATAGCTCACGGTGGTTAATGGCACAACGAGGTCAGAAGTAGCTAACCAGCGTTGGATAGCAGCAATTCGGTGTCCGCTCCTGTACATCTCCTTCATTCGCATGCTGAGATCCTTTGAAATCTTTTTAACAGGCATGACAGCGAGTGGAAAGAAATACAAACACAAGAATGTACTGTACTGTATATTCGATGTTTAGTCGATGTGTATTCAATGTGCAGTCAATCCACAAAATGGATGGTGTATTTATACGGTAATGACTCACATTAGAGTACGCCCACTTTCAACACCTGTACCTGGCCTCCATGCATAAAAGGTCACACACTTTGCATAGTCCACCACTTCAGGATCTTTATCTGAACTTGCCCTTGTCCAGATACTGTACTGCATTGTGCCACCTGCTTCCATGGAGCATCCCCGGTTCTATGGACACAAGAACCCACTCACCTCTGCCGTGCCTGTCATGCTGAAAAAGCGAAAGGCAGGAGCCGTTTCCACGCCAAGGGCAAAGCGACAGGGTAAGGCCAATAAAGAAAACCTTCTGCTGACCCCAAAGGCTAAGGGTTTTCTTAAACGTAAGCCTCATTATGTGAAGAAGATATACGCTAATACTCTCTCTACACAAAACGAATGGCAGCTAACCCATCGGACCCGCAGACCACTTCCACCCATATGCTTCGACGACTCTGCTGTAGCTGTCCTGGAAATCTTCATCCCGTCTTCTCCACCCCCATCTTCTCCGGTTCCATCTGACGACGCTGCCGCCTCTGAAATCCACGGGTCAATTTCTCCTTTGCGCTTAGATGACTCTGCTTCTCGCCCGGAAATCCAAAGGTCACCTTCTCCATCCCTCTTCGACGATGCTGCCGCTTCTCCTCTACCGGGTATCCACAGGTCACCTCCTCCACTCTCCATCGATGCCGCTTCTCTCCATGGAACCCCCATCTCATCCTCCGTTGCACCCATCCCCCCAGATGTCCAGACGCCATGCACAAGAAGCAGCTCGTTGGACCGGATGCTGAATGGGATAAGTTTGGATCTCCCCGGGAATTCTATTTTGCTATCAAAGATAGATCTGCTTCTGGAGACAATGCTAAATGTGGAGCAACGGATGCTACAAATGGAGCAAGGGATGGATCAACGGATGCTAAAAATGGAGCAACGGATGGATCAACGGATGGAGAAGATAGAGGCTGACATTGCGGGCATACATTATTTGCTCGGTGCTAATGCCCCTGTTTCCCCGACGCCGGAGCAGGAGGGTGACATGGATGTGATGAATGGGAGCATCGAACCCCTCCCATCACCAAGCGCACCCCCTCCACCACAAGATGTAGTGTACCAGTACATGTATGCTATTGAGGAGGACATGACAACCCCATCAAGACCACGCCAGGAGACAACACGGCGACCACGACCGGAGGAAAGCTTCCTCCCAGACATCCTACCATCGCCCATCGCCACATGCACACCCGTTCCCAAAAGACCTACACCCGCTCGCATCGAAACAGTGCCCGACATCACCCTGCGCGATCTGCCACCGGGGCTCAGGGAGAAGTATAGGGTGATGAGTGCTGGTGTACCCCACAAGTATGCCTTGATCATTTTTAAACACCAGGTTCCCTACACATTGTACTGCGACTGGGTGTTCAAAGTGAACTACGATGGGAATCGCGTAAATAAGGCACTTCCTGCCAATTTAAGGAAAAACATTCTGGATGAAATGCGGCGCTTTTATACAGTTACAGATCCTGTAATGAAAGGCGTTAGAGACTGCATTAATGGCGTTTTGCACCATGCAAGGAATCGGCCATGGATGGACAATGTGGAGGACTGTTGTGGAGACCATACTGTTGTGCTGAACTGTATTGTACTCTCCATGTTTTGCCCTATAGTACCTGCTGTACTTAAACAAAGGAGATGTTGTTGTGTGTTTTTTTTCACAGGACATGCACAACTCCAGTCCCTGAGGGCCGCAAACAGGCACGGTTTTCAATGTTGCCCTGAAAACCTGCCCTGTTTGCTGCCCTCTAGGACTGAACTGGTGCAGGTCTGACTGACAGTGTTTGGCACCATCCCACTGTACTGTATACAGTACTGGGTTTCTTTAATAAAGGAGATGTTACTTAAAATGTCACTTTAACTCCCTTTGCCCCATGCACCAAAAATGTTTTGTTTTCTTGATGTTTTGAATTGCTGTGCACTTTAAATGTTTCAATATTGTAAATAACCAATAAAAGACCATGTTGAATTTGTCTTGTATGTGTTAGTGTTGTTGCATGTTTTTTAGTTACTGTATCACACTATGTTTGCTTTTATATTTTTTACATGATTGATCGTCTTCATGAGGAGAACCCAAGTGGACACCATCTTCCATCCGGTTGTATACCAATTTTATTATATATTCACCTTGAGGCCAAGCGCCACAGATATAACCTTTTTTTCTATGCTCTATATCTGACCTAGGATGTCAGAGTTATATCTCAGGCTGCTGGCCTTTTTCAGTAGTTTTCTATTAGCGCTGCCTTTTTTGTTGTTTAGTGCAAACTAGATAATGTTACCTAATATAAGGATACATTGTAGCTGCTCAGTTACACTGACGTGACATCACATGACCCCGCAGCGTCATTTAATGCTGAGCAGGGGGTGGGGGACATGAGCAGGGGGGGCGCAGGTAGAAGGGTTTGCGTACCCCTGGTATATTTAATTACCATATATTTCCCAGTTTAAACAAAAAATGGCATTTTAACTCTTTAAAGAATCGGGACTGCAAGGGAAAATTATCTTCATTATGTTTTTTTTTTTGGTGGATTCACCAACGGAACTTACTCTTATGCTTTGGCGTACGGTAAAAATATTATTGTACATAAGAAAAGCAAGAGGTATGAGAGCCAGTAGTCCTGTATAACATATTACATTAACCGTGCAGTCTAAAACTTTGAGATACGATTTCAGCTGACTAAAACACTACAACTTAATAGTTAGTAGTTATAGGCCAATTCCCAGATGTATATGAATATTCCACGAAATAATGTCCAATTACAATTTTAAGGACTATACAATATGTTCCAGCATAAAAACATTATGTGACAAATAAAAGCACATTACAGCGGTGTTAGAAATACATGGTCCATGTAATTTGGTAAAACACAAAATGGTAACTTCTTTTTCAAACTGATACATTTTTCATGGAGAGAAATGTAAAGCAAATTGTGATTTCATGCTGAAGTTGACCTCTGCATGATTGACTATGGTGCATGTGCTAAAGTTCATCTTTAATGGGAAAACGTAAGTCATATTGTACCTTTTAGCTTATTCCATGGTTCATTCACTATCATAAATTTAGACTAAAAGCACGCCACGGAATTTCCAATAGGCTTGAACAATAGAATTAGATGTAAATAGCTATTACACTGATATTGATCATGTACAGTAAAAGTGAGAAAGTTTTGTGCGAGATATTGATTTTGTCTTGTGAAATGGGCGCTGTCCTGTGTATGCTTTATATAGAAAAGTGAATAAATACATTGGCCACGAGTCATCAAAGCGCGTTCTGTGCTATGGCGGCCAAATTGGCGTCAATAAAGTCAAGTGCAGATGACGCTGATTTTGGCCCAGATTGAACTTTGCTGACTCCTGGCCATTGTGTATTCTGTATACATATATGTATATATGGTCTGATGCCCACACCACATTGCAGTCTCTTTTATCCCAATTTACGACCGGAAACACTTTATTTCTCTATATGGTTTTTTTTTACAGGGATTAAAATCATACACCAACAGGCCCACCGTACCTTTAAGTCCAAACAAAACATAAAAGAACACCTATTCCCTTTAGTGAAAGCTAACTACACCGTAGCTTTCGCCCTAATTAGTTGGATGGCCAGCTAAGCTGGTTTCCACCCCCAAAACATGGCATAGGCAACAATGTATACAGTCTCTGCACACAATAATAAAGCATTTTGCTTATCTGTTAGTCCTTTGGAGCAGACGTCCCCGCTCCAGCACGTCTCTCGTCCTCCCTTCCTAGGGGAACTCGGCCCCACGTGAGCTCAGAGAAACTGTACTCTGTAAATGTCAAGGACTGGACATCTCACCTTCAGCACAGTCTGTCATCCTTCCTAGGGGAACTCGGCCCCACATGAGCTCAGAGAAACTCTCCTCTGTGTCACTCTCTTCTCTGTCCCCCTTCTCTGGGAACAGCAGTGTCAGTCACTCAGTCTTGTAGCTTCCTGTGTCTTTTAAAACACTTCCCCATTCACGCAGGAGTCTCTAGCCTGATTAATAAGTTTTCAGCTGAACTAGATACTCTTAGGAAGATTAACACTTTGAGAGCCGACAAACCCCCTAGCTGCCCTATTCCAGCAACTAGAGGAACAGTGATGATGTCACAATGTACACACACACACACACACAAACAAACATGTATGTACACACACTCGTATACACAAACACATGTGCAGACACACAGGTGCAAACACAAACATGCAAACACACGTACACACACACGTATTTATTCACTTTGGTAAAATCAACGACAAAACTAGACGAAAAGCAGCAGCTCGACTGTCGTATTCATAAAATAGAAGAGAAGTCAAACTTCAACAATTAAACTTTTGGGCAACCTCTTGCAATTTCTGCTCTGTCATTCCAATTGTATGTATCCCCTAAATACAGTGCAGAAGCTTAAATTAACATTTGTAATGAAAGCAGACCCTTGTTTAATTAGCTTGTGTTTCTGTGATGTGTCTCGGAGAGAGACCATTTGTTGCATTAAGAGTGGTGTTGATAACTTTGCTTTGCTTCATCCCTGTGATCAGCAGAGGGCCAGGATTAATTTGAGTGACCCATTTTAGAAATAATGTAGTTGCCACAGAAGGAGAAGTGGACTCAGATGTGCAAAACTATTTAAAAAGCCGTCGCACCATATTTAGCCTTTTTTTAAAAATATATATATTTTATGTTCTAATTTTAATTCTTTGCAAAGCATTTCACCATGCCTTTAAGTAGGCAATTAAGTAGTGAAATTGGTCTTGGATTTAGCAATTTTGCAAGCTTTTACGCGATGGCCAAGCAACAAATTTGTGTGTTCCACACTCCTGTTTTTGTGCTGTCAAGACCACAGTGAAAGTGGCAGACAGGCAGCATTCAAGGCACCAGTTGGTACGTCGGACATTAAGTGAAACATGGCGTATGTGCCCTATTTCTAGCATTAAGTGAATCTAGGGATTGTAGAAAATTATGCAAATTAGCATATTAAATTAAATTGACTTAATGCTTGGCAAATTGCTTGATCATGTTTTGGCAGCTGAAAAGGGCAATTTTCCCCTGGTTTGTGACCTTGGACAAAGTGCTACACATATCTAGAGGGGGAAGAAGGTGGGTTTCATATGTACTGTATAGGCAAGAGCACTTGATGATATACACACATTTAGCTCTCTAGGCCAGTGATTCCAAACAGGGTGTATGGGAACCCCTAGAGATCTGTGAGGTGTCTCCAAGGGCTGCCCCCCCCTCCCACCTCAAATCTGTTATGGCATGTCCCAGGCAATACAGTGGTCACCTGAGCTAGTATGGGGTCTGTATTCCTTAGTAAGCTGCCACACTGCACCTTAGGGGCCTATGCTAGAAGCGTTCACAAGCCACTTATCGAGCACATATCGACCAAAATGCCGATAAGTTATTCAGTAAGTTATGCTGATAAGTTATTCAGTAAGCCTCGATAAGCGGGCGATAAAATAATGAATTGCCCACATTTTGAGCCTTCAAAAAAAATTAAAAAAATCGCCGGGTAAGCAGCGATAAGCCACTTATCGGCAGGTTCTGAAACTCGTTCAATTCTAGTAGCAGCGATTAGGTTATCGAGGCCTATCGCGGCTCTAGAATAGCGAGTGTCTCCCAAAATCCTCACGCTAGGAAAAGTTGGTGTGAAGCTGGTGAGAAGCTGCTGAGAGGCGGCGAGATGAGATTTAGAAAAAAAATGAATTTTTCCTGCATCGATTAATGCTGGGAGTCTCTGGAGCTGATACCCATTAATATCAGCACCGGAGACCCCCGTCATGAATCCCATGCAATAAAAAAGCATTTACAGGCAACATCATTACCTTAGCGGCTTACCGTTAAGGCAATGAAGGGGTTAACCCCTCCTGCTACCCACCAAGGCCCAAATACCCCTTTCACCCACTCCCAGTACCCACAATAAACACTAATACCCACCTCCTCTACCCCCACATGATAGATACCAGAGGCCACACATTTTTTTTCAATACTTTGAAATAAATATACCTCCCCCCCCAAACACATAGAGTACTGTAATGGGAAAAATAACTATTATCCAGATATGGATAATAGCTCATTTGCCCATTATAAAATCAAACATTAGCTAGCCAGCCAACATAAATAAAGTAAATAAAACTTTCTACTTACCACTGCCATCATGAAGGGCGTCCTCATCAGCATACTCCAGGTTCATGTCCTCCGTTGCCAGAAACAATACAAGAAAAAATACAATCTAATGGCCCTTAACCCCTTTATCTCTTTAGCGGTTAATAACTGCTATAGTAATTAAGGGGTTAACCCACCCTCCCCGGGGTTAACCCACCCTCCCCCGCTACCCACCCGGGAGGCCTAATAACTCACCCCGGGACCACTATACCCACACTCTACTCATTGATTGGCATAGTGGTACAACAATTGAATGCAAACAATAAAAACAAATAGAAAAAATTACAATCAATTTAAACTAAGCATTTGCCAAAAAATGCATTGCTTATCACTGTATTTATCTGTACCCTAAAGGGGCACAGATTAATACATTATCAGTCAATGGGCAATCACAAACAAAAATAAATAAATAAAATGAAAAAAAAAATGAAAAAAGGCATTTACTACATATATTCAATATTTTACTTACCTTTAGAAGTCTTCGACCTCCGAATCCCGTTGTATCTGTAAGATCTTGTACCGCGACGTCATCACCCTCAATCCAACGCCATCCACCTTGAAGACCAGCATCAGGTAAAAAAAATCTTCTTTGTTTTATCTTCTCTCACCATCTTCTTTCCTCATCCGTCATTATTTTCTTCTTTTTTAAAATCTTCTTTCTTCATCTGTCAATCCAAAGCCCCATGGTAAATCCATAGCAGGATGTTCTCTCGTCGGCTTCTTGAGGTAAAATGAGATGTACAGGCCGTATATATGGCCTGTGACGTCACATTTTATGGTCCGATGGTACAGCTCCAATCCAATTGGACGCTGTATCATGTGCCTGCCTCTTTTTTTTTTTTTAAAGGATGTGACGTGCTGAAGCATGGATATCCGTATAACCTGGCCCATTGGTGGCCCTTGAGGACTGGAGTTAGCCCACCCCTTCTCTAGTATGTTCATCCCTATTGCAATAAAGTTGGCCTTGCATCCTGTTGGAGTAGTAGAAAGTATATTGCGGTGAGGTGGATTAACATGTCTAATTTGCAACTCATGTTGACCCATAACATGGAAAAGCAGGGAATGAAACACAAAAGCGCACCGAGGGTCAAGATTTAATTAAAACATGTTAGTAGTAGTAACAATAAAATTAGTAGTACTGCGCAATGGTGTACCCTTCTATCATTCCCAGGTGTATAGGAAAGTAGCAGCAGTGAAGAACAACCACAGCCTTCCAATTCAAGTTTTGGACATTGGGACATTCTTTAAAGACTGATTTTGTTTCTTATGGACACATTGGTTTTCTAAAGCGCCAGGTATCCTTATTTTATCATCACAATACCTGTACAACATAGTTGCACTTGTTTCATCTTTCGCAGTATGGATACGGTCCCGACCAGGCAGCCATTAATTTGTTCTCTCGAATGGGCTTGAAAACAAGTACCTGCTGTCCTTGGATGAACTCTCTGCTACGGGCATTCTGATCATACCAAGTCTTCTGCTTGGTCTGAGCAGCCCTAAGGTTGTCCTGTGCCAACCCCATGAGCATCTCTTACTGGTCTCTAAGATCTATCACATACTGAAGCACAGAAGCATCAGTAGTGGTAGTCTCCCCTTCCCATCCCTCACGGAATAGGTCCAGAGGTCCCCGTACCCTGCGACCATATAGCAGCTCAAATGGAGAGAAGCCTGTAGATTCTTGCGGTACTTCTCGGTATGCAAACAGCATGTGCTGCAGGTGAATCTCCAAGTCTTTTCCCTCTGCCTCTATAAATGTTCGCAGCATCTGCTTCAGAGTACCATTGAACCTCTCACATAGTCCGTTGGTTTGGGGGTGGTAAGGGGTCGTGCGCTGGTGCTTCACCCCGCATGCCTCCCAGAGACACTCAGGGGTGCCTTTACACGGTCACCCACCTTACCTACTCGCTGGCAGGCGTCACAGGAGGGGCAGAACTCTGCCACATCACTGGATGCCCCCGGCCAGTAGTAACGCTGCAACAGCCGGGCTCACGTCCTAGCTAGTGGAATGGAGTGGGCTACCCGCAACAACTGCTGCCTATACTCCCGGGGTACCACTAGCTGTCTCTTCCCCGTCAATTCTTCATCTAACCCGGTGGTCCCTTGCTCTCTATATAGGAGCCCGCGGTGCCACAAGAAGTAATCAGACCCCTTGCTTGGCTTAGACTCGGACACCCGCAGTCTCATGCCCTCCAAGCTGGGATCAGATCGCACCGCATCCCTAAACTGGGCACCTAAGTCTGGCCACCCCCGGTCACATCTGAGTCAGGGGGACAGGGAACAGTAACAGCTTGGTATCACCTAGTATGATTTCAAATAAAAATGAGCATTTAAATACGTTATTCCCAGACTTAAAAGGATGTTTTAAATGCGGGAAGTGTAAAATATGTCAATATGTTCAAAAAAGTAACTGTTTTACTAATACAGAACTTACTAAAGAATACAAAATTCTGTCATTTGTGACATGTAATACAGATCATGTTGTTTACATGATCACGTGCGGATGCAATAAACTATCTGGGCCTAACTACCCGCTTATTCAAAATAAGAATGTTGGAACATATTAGACATATAAAAAGTTTAGATATTACACATCCCGTGTCTAATCACTTTAAAGAATGTTAGCCTGGACGTCTCAAAAATGTCAAATGTATTGTTTGAGAGCATGTCAAAGCTCATAAACGCGGTGGAGACAGATCCAGGACTCTTTACCAATGTGAAGCGTTCTGGATCTTCACCATTGATACATTAATACCAAAGGGTCTCAATACAGAATGGGACCTGAAGGTATTTCTGTGATCCCTACAGTTTAATAACGGATATTGCTGTTTTTCATTATTATTTTCTTTATGCTCTGTCATTTTCTTCTTCCTTCTTTTTTCTTTCCCCTTTCTTTCTCCCCTCCCCAACACTCCCCCCCCCTTTTTTCCCTTCTTTCCCCTCCCTTCCACTCCCTTCCCCCTTCCCTTTCCCAACTCCCCCTTCCCTTTTCTTCTCTGTTCATTGTTATTACATTCATAATTCTCTTTGCTCTATGTTGTTATATTATGTAGTTCAATTGATTAAATGATGACTTATACATTTATACATATTATGATTAACTTGTAGTCATCAAGTGGTTAACAGGGTCATATATGTCATATATAGTATACAATGGTCTAATCTTGCTATGTCTCTTTGTATATAGCAAAAAAACTCTTTAAAATTGGTTTTGTTGGTTTTTAATTAGTTGTGGACATTTGATACATTTTATGTAATTCTTAATAATAATATCGTGTTGGTATACATTAAGATAAGTTATGAGAAATTTAGCATGTTATATGCATTTAACTTTTTTCCTTTCTATTATATACTTATTGTGATTATGTGATAGAAGTCCTGTGTGTTGAAATGTACATATATGTCATTTAATCAGGTGCAACACATTAGTTCAACCATTAGAAGGGAGTTATAAATAACACCCTCCCTTCATGTCTTGTCATACTCCTTGAGAAAGGGCGAACTCACCCGAAACATGTGGGAGGAGGTCTTTTTTGTTTTGTTCTAGTATCTGTTTTATGTAGATTTAATAAATTGATTTTATTACCTACCTGGTGAGTCTGTCATCCCAAGGAGCAGCGCTGATATCTATCATTTTTTCTTTGTTAGTTCTGGATCGTGGTCGCGCAGGAAGTGCGTCATTACCCTTTCAAGTATCACAAGACCAGGAGACACAGAGGGGACGGACTCTCGTGAGCTGTGTGAACTCCATCCGTGGACTGCTGTAATTGCGGCCGCTGGCCCCACATGGGAAGCGGGTCTGCAAGTGGCCCTTACCCCACATCTTCAAAAGGTCTTTTTTCCTGCTCCGCATTTATATCTTATTTGGCTACTAGCTGTGGGGGTCAACCTTGAGTGGACAGATGGTTCCTTTGGATACAGGGAACAGTAAGTCAGTGTCAGAAAGCGACTGAGTCTGGCTTACCTGTCTGGTCTCTGTAGAGACTACTGGAACTGTAGGTCCCAAAATGCAGGGGGACAGGGGCTGGTTCTGCTGCGATCCTTGCTGACTGGCTCCTGGTGATAGCTGCAACAGGCGCCAGCTCAGTGGTAAAAACACAGGTAACGTGTCCTAGGTCGTTACCCAGCAAGACCTCGGCATCTAACCCAGGCAAAACCCCCACCTCCCTCGCCACGTCCGGCACCCCAGTCCAAAAAGACCCGGGCAACCTGGAGTGACCGCGGTCCTCCGTCTGGCATGGTCACTTGCATCCCGGTGCCTGGGATCAAATCCTCTGGCCGCACCATATCAGGGCGAACCAGAGTCACGGTGGCACAGGAGTCTAGCAAGACGTCCGCCTGCCGGTCTTCGATGGTCACCTTCCACAGATGTTTCTGCCGGACATCGTTGGGCTGCATCCTGACTGGAGCAACCTGATGTCCCCCGCTCTCTGCTGCTGGTCCCGAGGTGGCAAGTGCAGTCTCTCCGCTGGGCATCCCTCTGTGGGCTGGTTCCACAGCTGTACTTGGCTCCTCTGTGTGTGCCAGTGGCACACGGGCGACTGGCCTCGCAGCTGGTGAGCGTTGCCCCTGATGGGGTCCCTTGGACCGGTCCCGGTCCGGACAATCTGGCCTTGAATGTCCAACTTTATTGCAGGAATAACACCGCCTCTCATGCTTGAACTCTGCAGCCTGGGTGTGTTGTTTGCTGCCGCAGGCTGGTGTGTCCACGGAGGGGTAGTCTTAGCTACCGTGGCCGCACGACCCGCTCCTTTGGGTGCTACAGGGTCCTTCATTGCAACTTGGCTGGCCACATACTCATCTGCCATTTTCGCTGCATCCTTATAGGTCTGAGGTTTATGGTCATAGACCCATCCCCTCACGTCTGTGGGAAGCTGCTGCAGCAGCTGCTCTTGAAAGAATAAGTCCAGCAGGGTATGGAATTTTGTGACCCCATTCCCCTCCACCCACTGAGTCCCGTGCAAAGCCATCCTACCGGCATAGGTGCTGTATGACTCTCCGGGGAGTACCACCCCCGTCCGGAAATTGCCCCTGTAAGATTCTGGGGTCAAGGCATACTGGGTTAGCCTAGAGAACAAAATACCTGGGCGCTACCTGTATGTTTAGTAAGTGCGGAATAGAGGTATAATAACAACCTTGGTAGTAGGCAAGGTATCCCTCTGTTTCTTTTCCTCCTGTGACTCAAACGACCCCAACAAAGGATCTACTCAGGAGAAACAGCAGGATGTGGGGGTGTGGAAGACTGGCCGGCCGCAGTATATAAAGCAGGAGCCGCGAGCCAAATCCATTCTAACTACGAAGCCCAAAAGGGCGAAACGCGTAGCTCGAAATCCCCCAGATGTTTTGACCTTTTGCAGCCACCGTCGGGAGTGGGACACGGGAAGGGCAGCGTTACATCCGGACGCGGAGAGAGTCTAGCTGCAGTACCACGAGTCCTGAATTATATTCCCTATAGACTGGCTTTTTATCTTATTCCACCGCGCAGCTCACTGGTTGAGTTAGCAGGGGGTGAGACCAGACCAAAGAAGAAGGAAAAGAAAAAGCGCAGACGCAAGGCGGCGAACGAATTTACAAGACAGAGAAGAGAGGACCTAAAGATACCTTGATGCGACAGCATTTGCACAAGGCCGTGTGAGTGTTAAGAATTATTATACATCTAAAAAACTCCACTTTATTGCTTCAGAGTTTTACACACCTGAACCAGACTGCACTCTATTCTACCCTTCCACCAGTGCTCCCCCATCCCTTTCTCTTGTCTCCCATACTGGGTTAGCAGCTTGCTTTTCACATGACCGTAGTCATCGGCATCCATGCGTGGAATACCCATCACAGTCCGTTTGGCTTTGCCAGATAACAGTGGTCGCAATCTGACCACCCAGTCCCTCCTTGGAATTCGGAACTGGGAACACTGCATCTCGAAGTCATTCAGGAACACATCGAGGTCATCTGTGCCATCCACGAACTTGCTGAAGCTGTGATGATCCACCCGGGAAAGAGCTTGTTCCCCGTTTTCAAGGTAGGAGTTGTGGGTTCTTCCGAGCACTGCTGTCAGGAGCTGTACCCGCTCCGCAGTGCTATCACCCGTTTCCCATTTTCTTGAAATTTTTTCAAAGTCCAACTTTGCTCGTACGATCAGCTGTTTGCACTGAATCGTGCCCTTTTTCGGGATTCACAAAGCAACTCAAACTGATCGTACGTGAAAGTTGCGCTGAATAAAGCTCACCAGCTAAAGGCTGGTGATAAAAAGCAGGACTTTGTTTACCTTTTTGCATGCGCAACACCAATACAACAGGCCGGCGGGTGTCCCCAGCTGACCCCGCGGGGGTCCGGGTGTCCCCGGCTCACCAAGCGGGGGTCCCTGCGGGAGTGCGGGGGTCCCCGCGGGACTGCGGGGGTCCCCGCAGGAGTCCCGGAGTACCCGCGGGCCTGCGGTAACAATGTTGCGCCTCCAAAAATAATAAACAATATTAATAACTAAATACACCCCCCTAACACTTACCATTATCCACATATGGATAATAATGCATTTGCCCATTGTAAATACATATAACTTTCAATAAATACAGTAAAAGCATATTACACTTACCTTTTACAGGCACCCACGATGAAGGCCGTCTTCATCCTCATCTTCATCCTGCCCATGCCCCCTCCGATGCTGCAAGACATACACAAGAATAAAAACATCCAATGTAATGTCCCCTAACCCCTTAATCACATAGCGGTTATTAACCGCTACAGTCATTAAGGGGTTAACCCACCCTCACCCACCATTCGGTAAGCCTACATACCCTCCCCCACTAACCCTCCACCCGTGAGGCCTAACCACCCTCACCCACTACACAACCGGGAGGCCTACCCACATACCCCTGGGGCCAATACCCCTTCCCCCACCCCCAGTATCCATAATAAAAACAATACACTGCCCCACAATAAACATCATTCTATTTATTAAATACATAACCCACCCCCTGTGCCCCCCCATAAATACATGATTTATTCTTTTGCATACAGGGTTCATACCCCAGGCCCACGTGGGCCTGACGGGTCACCTCACAGACCTACAGGTTACCAGCAACTTGTTTCATACAGGTTCTGGAGGCCTGTTGGTGGGTCCCACCAGGTGCTATGGCCCACCAGGTGGTCTCCGTGGGCCACAATTGGGTCCCCACGGTAGGCCCGTGGATGTCTGGGGGCCCTGGGTCAGACCCACAGGTGTCTGAGGGGTCTATGGTGGGTCCCACGGGGTCTGGGGACCCACGGGTGGGCACTATGGGTCCGCGGTGCCCCCACAGATGTGGAGCCACCGGTTCTTCCCCACAGGTGTGCCCTGTGGACCCACCAGCCTGATACCCGTGAGAAGCCCGAGGATACCACATGTGGTCTCCAGAGGTCTCTCGCAGAACCAAAAGGAACCAACCCTGAATGTAAAAAAAATAAACCTGACCTATACATTAAATACATCAATCCCCCCCCCCCCCAACACATACAGTACAATAATGTGCAAAATAACTATTATTCAGATAGGGATAATAGATTATTTGCCCATTATTAAACACATTAACTAGCATAATAAAATAAATAAAGTTCTACTGACCTCATCAATAAGAAGCCCCCCATTGCCAGCACAATCCTTGTCCTCCGTTGCCAACAAAATACATAGCCAATACATAGCAATAACATTCAGATATCAATTAACCCCTTAATCACCTTATCGGATAATAACCGCAAAGGTAATTAAGGGGTTAAGCCACCCTGGCTTTTATCAACACATTTAAAGACTTTTAAAAAACTGGTGGCAGCTGGTGGGATACTGATTGAACCTATATTACAGTTTCCTGCGGGCTCTGTAATATAGTGAGGACCTTGTAGCTTGCAAGCTCCTCAGACAAGTAGCAACTGACACACACTTCTAAAGAGCACGAGAGACTTCACTGTCCCCTTCACCCATACCCCACCATGAGCGATCGCTCAGGAAGGTTCAGGTCGTGGACCAGAGAGAAAGTCGTGGAGAAATGTGCGGGGTATGGCTTACTGACAGATGGGCGGTCGAAGGCACAACTGGAGGAGAATTTGGAGCATCATGAGGACCGCAGGGTCCTACCAGAGGGGCAAGTCCCCGTAGCTGCTTTGTTGGCAGACGCTATTCAGCCCAGAGTGCAGGAGGTCCCTCCAGCTCCGGGGCTGCAAGGACATGAGGAGAGTGCTAGTGACCCCCCGGTCGTGGGTGGCCTGGCGCCAGGGGTTGCGGACGAGGTAGCAGCTGCGGCTGCCGAGCGTGCCGTCCCTGGGCTCACTGCACTTCTGGCTACATGGGGAACGGGTGTTAGCACTGCGGAGCGGGTACAGCTCCTGACAGCAGTGCTCGGAAGAACCCACAACTCCTACCTTGAAAACGGGGAAGTTCGTGGATGGCACAGATGACCACGATGTGTTCCTGAATGACTTCGAGATGCAGTGTTCCCAGTTCCGAATTCCAAGGAGGGACTGGGTGGTCAGACTGCGACCACTGTTATCTGGCAAAGCCAAACGGAATGTGATGGGTATTCCACGCATGGATGCCGATGACTACGGTCATGTGAAAAGCAAGCTGCTAACCCAGTATGCCCTGACCCCAGAATCTTACAGGGGCAATTTCCAAGCAGTCTTATGAACTGTGGGTAACTTGGCTTTTCGTGTTTTTTTTTGTTCCCACAAGGGGATTGGATCCACATGTTAAAGATAGCTTTGGGCAATCTATAACTGTGGCTCCCCAGGTATCCCCAGTGTGATTCCTGAATTTTTCCAAGCCAATCTGTACAAAAACACAAAAAAGAAAGCGCCCGATCCAAGTGCAATATGTCCAAAAAAATAAAAATTTATTTCCCTAAAAAATCCAACAAAATGCTAACTGACAAACAACAGAATAAAAACAGCATTTTATGAGGTATACTCATGCACCGGATGAGGATA
This sequence comes from Ascaphus truei, assembly GCA_036426205.1. Classification (NCBI taxonomy): domain Eukaryota; kingdom Metazoa; phylum Chordata; class Amphibia; order Anura; family Ascaphidae; genus Ascaphus; species Ascaphus truei. The sequence continues at coordinate 10,776 of WSYH01002222.1, read as the reverse complement.
CAGCTACTCAGCTCACTCCGTGTCTTCACCGCATGGATTTGCAGTGCTCCACTGGGTCTCCGTCCAGCAGGAACTCAGGAAGCGACACTGTAGTTCAAATGGTCCTCCGGAAACAAGACTGGTGTGTGACAAGTTCTGGGCACAAATGTGTACCGTGTCTGAGCTGAAAATAGTTGCCTATATCGTTTTGTAAGTCCAAGATGCAAAAGGTAAGTACCCACATCAGCAACACGACATACACCCTACGCGTTTCTTCACATTTCGTGATTTCATCAGGGGACCAGTGATTTCATCACACACCAGTCTTGTTTCCGGAGGACCATCTTAACTACAGTGTCGCTTACTTTTTTTTTATATATATATATATATATATATATATATATATATATATATATACACACATATATATAGCGAATAAACAAGAACAATAGGCACTCCATCGGGAAGATTAAGATGATGGGTGCAAATCCTATATAGAATAAATAGGCAATACGATACGGTGTTTGAGACGAATATCAAGAGGCAGCACTCCAAAAGGTAGTCAAAAAATTTGTATTATCAAACCATGATGTAGGCCTGTAGAGTCTGAGATGTAACTCTTGGTTTTTTTTGCAATTTCTCTGAGCATTGCACGATCTGACCTTGGGGTGAATTTCCTGGGATATCCACTCCTGGGAAGATTGGCAACTGTCTTGAATGTTTTCCAGTTTTGAATAATCTTTCCCACTGTAGAATGATGGACTTTAAATTGTTTGGAAATGGCCCTATAACCCTTCCCAGATTGATGGACAGCAACAATTGCTTCTTTAAGATCATTGCTGATGTCTTTCCTCCTTGGCATTGTGTTAATGCTCCAGACCAGCAAACTGCTAAAACTTCGGCTTTTATAGAGGTGGTCACACTTGCTGATGATCAATTAATCAAGGGCATTTGATTGGCAGCAACTGTCTGCTATTTAGCATCTTAATTCCCATGGAAGCAGTAAGGGTGTACCTAGTTTTTCACACATGGCTTCTCCATTTTGGCTTTATTTTTGTTAAATAAATCATGACACGGTGTAATATGTCATGTGTTGTTGTATTTACATAATTTTAAGACATGCTAAGGAACAAATGATTGTTATGTCCTGATATGTAAAACCATAGAATTCAAAGAGGGTGTACTTTCTTTTTCACACAACTGTAGATATATATATATATATATATATATATATATATACAAAAGAAACACACAGCGCAATTCTAAACAATTTGTTCCTGTGGGGGTAATTAATCACACCACTATTAAAAGAGCCAATATTACAAAATGAGGTACATACCCTGGTTAACACCTAACCCTACACACTGCAGCCGATTTAGGTCTGCGGCTCCACGACGCCGCCTTTTGAATCTGGAGAAGAGTGACCTAAGCGCAAACATATATATATATATATAAAGCAGAAAATAGCCGTGTTAGTCCAGTTGCGATAGTGCAGAATAAATTAGTTCATTTATTCTGCACTATATATAAATATATATATATATCACAACAAAAGAAAAAATTGGCGCCAACCTGAACCACTATATATATATAACCTCTAAAGGATATATGTAAAACCTATACTATGCACAGTGGAACAAATACAAAATATATAGCTAATACAATAAAACAATAAAAAACAACAAAATGAAACAAAAAAAAGGGGAAAATGTCCAGAAAAATAAATATATAAAAAATACAAACCCTAAAAAATACTCCAATTGCTATCCAAAAGAGTCTCTGCAGCCCGAATGAAGGGAACATCACTTCCTTGAAGATATCTATAAAAACACAGAAAAAACAGGCGCACTCATAGCGTAAAATAGTATAACAATAAAGTTTATGGAATGAAGGATTTAAAAATACACACTCACAAACATAACTGAATATAAAGCATTTTTGAGTAAAACTCAGCCCGTCAGACGCAGAAACCCGGTATGGAGGTCTTCGCTGTGATGTCCATGGTATGTCCTACTGCAGTAGCCCCTCTGTGTCCTTGCAGGGACCGAAATGCACGAGGGACGCTGCCTTCCCCTTGCTCCGGCATCACACAGTGAGTTCTCTGATCCAAATCTCGCGAGAATTCGGTGACGTCAGTGAGTTTCAACCGGAGAGGATTCACAATGGAAAACGGGCTGGACGGCTGGACGGCTGAGCAAATGCTATCAGCACAGCAAAAAAAATGCACCAATAGGAACAAACTCTGAATACACCAGCTGGGTGTATTCTTTGAGTTTTACTCAAAAATGCTTTATATTCAGTTATGTTTGTGAGTGTGTATTTTTAAATCCTTCATTCCATAAACTTTATTGTTATACTATTTTACGCTATGAGTGCGCCTGTTTTTTCTGTGTTTTTATATATATATATATATATATATATATATATATATAAGAGAAGAAAAGAAAGAACCCTAGCGCATCAAAACTGTAATATACCTCAATATATAAATAATAAAACACAATCAATTATGCAACACAATATTAGAGGAGGTGCTAACCATTAAACTACCTTTCCCTTATCTTCAGTGCTGCCTGTTAGGTCCACGGCCCCACCAACGCCGAGAGAGAAATTTGGGTGAAGATGACCTAGGCGCAAAAAATGGAGAGGGAGGAAAAAAAATTAAATTATAAAAAGTGAAATGTCACAATGTGTCAAGCGACAGAGCCCCGTCAGGGAGGGGAATCCCAAAAACCAGGTGTCACTTTATCAGATGGGGAACAAAAAGATTCCTTGCTGTGAACAATTAGGAGTATAAATAGTTAATATGGAAAGGAAACGATGGTGTAGTTCTATCAATCAGGATTGAAGATAATCAGCTCAATGCAATATATGAATGAATAGTAGTCTCCTTTGAAATGTAAAAAACTTTACTGAATATATTAAAACAAACAAAACAATATAAATATGAGAGGATACACTAAATCTCAGTGGATTAACAATGTCCAGATAATGATACCAGTCTTTATAAAGACTTTAAGTATATTTCCTGTAGCATATATTGATGCTCACACTGGAAGGAAATTATGTGCAGTGGTTCTCCTTACCCTCCGTGATGATCTTCTGGGTGGTGGGATATATATAATTAATCTGCTTTGAAGCAGTGTGAAACGCTGGTGGAGAGAGGGAGGGAAGGAGAGGGGGGGGAGAAGGAAGGGGCTATCCTGCCTCTTCTTCCTAAGTCTCCGTCGACTCACTCACCCCTCTTCAGCTAGTAGGAAATCTGCGTCTCCAGACGCACTGCTGCCCTCTACCTCAATCTCCTTTTCGTTAATCCGACTGGGGATCGATACATCCAATCTCTCCAAACGCACGGCTTGTCTCTGCCACACTCACCGCATCTGCATCACGTGGGGGAGCCTCTTCACGTCTCGCGCGACGTTGAACTTAGAAGCTGGATAGTCTTTGATCCGGACAAAAAACTGCAGTAGTTTTCAACATTGTCTGTTAACTAACAGACTTAAAACAAGGGGACAATTTGTTAAAGCACGTGTACCTCTCTCTATTGAATTAACCCTACGCGTTTCAACACAAAGTGTCTTCGTCAGGGTTTTAATGTCAGACTAACTTTCCCTCTCTATATATATGCACCTCCTCTACAACAATAATTATAAACACCTGATAATACCATGGGATAGCAATCACTGATCACAATTGAAACTTCATTTCAACACCTTTGAACATAGCAAGAAAACTCACAATTCAATTATTGCATAAATTATGATATGGAATATCTACTTTAATTTTGTGAAACATATTTACTTACTTATTGGAACAGAATATGTCTAACATGGATGTTATGGACCATTTAATTATTGAATACCCATAACAGCTTATATTTAATTCAAAACGTAAATAGGCCAATCAAAACACCTCACAAAGTCAAAGCCTTTAGATGTGGGTGTTGTTACATTATAAATGCAACAGAAAGAATCAATTTGGACACGAAGAATTTGATTCAAACATTAAGCTCTATATATATATATATATATATATATATAATCATAGATTATAATATATATTACTCTAACAAATTATTATATAGACCCAATTAGAAAAAGGGGCATTAATCATTCAACACTTACTAATCAATATTATAAATTTAATTACACTTCATAACATATGATTGAGTACATTAAATTAGTAAACCTTATCTGTGACAATCAAGAGATACATGACAAAGATATTTCAAATTAGCAAAATAATCCATGGATAATTTCAACATCAAGTATAATTTATATAGCAGTATATCAAACAAGACAAAAACAATCTATATGATCAAATCTTAAATTAACTGTAACATGATAACATTTTCATACCTAAAGTACAATAGAACTAACATATTCCAGTCAATTAACATTACTAAATGTATTAATTATATCTAGGGATTAGTAGAAACACTTCACAAAGGGCATATTGAATTGTTCCATGAGGGGGAGGTTATTTTATAAACTCACACAAGAACCTTCATTAGCAAAAAACATTTTATACCATCTTAGAAACCTCCCTATATGGGGTTATTATGAAGGATTAATAGTATATAATGGCAACATATGAGTGTGGATCTATATCACTCAATACCACTGGATAATATCTGCAGTTAGCAGTACATGTGGAGTAATCATGAACATATTGAAAACATTGAATAATACACAGGCTATAAAATTAACAGACTGGGAAATTGAAAAAGATCACCAAAAGTGCCCTATTAATCTCTCAAAAAAGAACCAAGATCTATATCGATGTTTAATCCATTGGGGGCAAGGGTCTTAAGTTTGTAGATCCAATATGTCTCTCTTTTGGAGATTTGGTTGACCTTATTCCCCCCCCCCCCTCCAACTATATGACAATTTTTAGATCCCCATAAATTTCAACCCCTGTGGGTTCTGTCCTTGATGGTCTCTGAAGTGTTTAGGGACACTATGTTGTGTTAAGCCCTTTTCAATGCTCACAATATGTTCTGCTATACGCAGTTTTAACTTGCGAGTTGTTCTTCCCACATATTGATTGTGGCTTGGACACTGTAGTACATATATAACATGATCTGAATTACGATCGATATGATTATCAATTACATGAAGTTCTTGTGTTACTGAAGACTGTATCGATTTAAACATTTTTGTAGTATTGTAATTTAGCTTACACCCTTTACACTTCAAACATTTAAAGAACCCTTGAGTTAAATCTTGTCTCTTAACTATCTCTTTTTTCAGACAGCTTGGAGCTTTTTACTGTTTCAAGTTAGGAGCTTTTGTAAAGATGACCTTGGGTGATTTTGGTATAATTTGTTGAAGTATGGAGTCTTTAAGCAGGATATCCCAATGCTTGTTAACTATTCTCTTTATTTGTTTTGAAGAGCTGTTAAATTGAGTAACAAAAGGTATCGATATAGGGTCTGTACTTTCATTTAGGGTGTTATCTTTTTCCTTATGTGTAATTAAAGTCGATCTATCCATTCCCAAAACTTTTTCATATGCCCTGTTTACAGCAGATGGTTTATATTTTCTTTCTATAAATTTATCCATCATATTTTTAGCCTGATCTTTGAAGACAACTTCTTGTGTACAATTTCACTTAAATCTTTGTAATTGTCCCAATGGGATGTTTTCCAACCAATTATCCAAATGTCCACTATCTGCCTCCAAACATTTGTTACAGTCTACTGGTTTTATATAGGTTTAAGTTTCTAAAGGGTCTTCCATTATGTAAATAAACAAATCTAAAAAAGCAATTCCTTGAGTACTATACTGTGTTGTGAATTTTAAATTGTATGGATTATTATCTAGACTGGAAAGAAACAGATCCAGGCGTTCCACACGACCACCCCAGACAAACAAGATGTTGTCGATGTATCTATGCCACTGTACCAGGTCTGCACCAAAACCATGACCCGACCAAACATACTCATCTTCCCATTTACCCATAAATATGTTTGCATAGTTTGGTGCAAACCTGGTACCCATGGCGGTCCCCCTTTTTGTTCCCCATCTGATAAAGTGACACTTGGTTTTTGGGATTCCCCTCCCTGAAGGTGCTCTGTGGCTTGACGCATTGTGACATTTCATTCTATATAATTTAATTTTTTTTCCTCCCTCTCCATTTTTTGCGCCTAGGTCATCTTCACCCATATATATATATATATATATATATATATATATATATATATACAGAAAGAAATCAGCGCTAGGACTAACACAATTGAAATACTATAAGAGAGTAAATGAGTGACTCATAAATGTACTGACCCAGGTGAAATGAGCTAGCAGGATGGAGTCCTAATAAGGATATGCCTATCCTGATTAAATGGAAGAAAGAAAAAAGGCGCAATCCTGTATAACAATGAAAAACAGGAAAATGTATTAATTAAGCAAGGAAGGCTAGGTGACTGAACAGATTAAAACAAACACAATGATGCCAATAGACACAATAAACACAATATATGACAATAAAAACAAGAGTACTCTTGAAAAAAAAAAAGGGAACTGTGACCACAGGGGTCTCCGCATCCCTCCGTCAGCACACCAACGAAATCACGCTGGAGATGAACATGTGATGCTGATCCAATCAAGGCCCTTGAAGAAGTCAGCGCAACAGCTGACAAAACGGCGTAGGTTTGCGTCGTCAATGTCTGACAGCTGACTGTGAGATGAGTGCCTAATCGCATGTGAGGAGTGAGAGCAACTATTTCAGTTATATTGATGGAACAAAGTGGAAGGCTGCATTTGTCTGTCTGTCTGGCTGAGTCTGAGTCTGACATCAAGCAGAGACACGAGTGAATATTCAATTTGAACGAATACAGCTGTCTTGTGTGAGGGGGTAATCCAGGAAGTAAAGTGGAACAGCGTCTTCAGTGTTACCCGGATCAGCATCACATGTTCATTGGTTTGAGGGACGCGGAGACCCCTGTGGTCATCGCGGTTACATCTTTTGGTGAGACCATTCCTTAATCCCTTGCCTATGCTATTTGCTTACCCCCATCTCGATCTATAGAGGTCAATATCAGCCTGATTTTTCCACGTTTGCATCCGCAATCTATCATCTGACGGGTCAATTACTTCTCCTCATTTGTTGCTCCAGTCATTTGCTACCTATCGAGTGACAATTCCTCACACATCTCACTGCCTCCTACATTTGCGCTATTGGACATTTTTTTTTTTTTTCAACTTGAAATTTTTTTATTTTTAAATTGTGTGAACATACATGTCATGCATTCATGGTAAACATTTGGAGGGAAACGTGCCTCCTGTAATTGGGGAACATGCAGTATGCGTAATATCTGTGTACTTTGGACAAACGGGGAGACAGACAGACTAACCGACAAACTACATATAGCTCCCAGCCGGGAGGGGGAAATGGGGGGGGGAGGGGAGGTGTGAAGGGATCTCCGACCGAGGTTCCGCTTCTAAACGTGCGACCGCTGGCTCTCTGCAATTAAGAAAACCGATAGTCCGGTGGGCAACCGGTGTACCCCACACTCTCTGTCCACCCATGAACTGTGTGTGCTCGTGGTCGAGGTGTCTTAGGGCCTCTTTAAGGGAGAATGCATTTTACATCTATCAATGCCAAATCGTGGCCCTATCTACCCCCTGTATGTCTGTCTGTGCCAGCCATGGTGACCAGACTTTTAAGAAATTTGTGCCAGTGTCATTGACCAGACTCGTCAATTTCTCCATCTGGCAAACTGACCAAATTCGGTTCCTGATCTTTGCGATTATTGGGATTTCATTTTGTTTCCAACGTGCTGCGATCTCCCCCCTCACCGCCGTTGCGAAATGTACCGCCAGTTTATTTGCTCCCCTGGAGAGACCTTTTTGCGGCCTGTTCAAAAGGAACCGCCATGGGTCGACGGGGGTGGATGTGCCGAGGATCCTATTCAGCCAATCATTAACTGAATCCCAGACCGGCGTAAGTTTGGGGCAAGACCACAGCATGTGGAGCAAGTCTGCTTGTTGTCCACATTGTCTTGGGCACAATGGGGAGTAGCTGGGCAGAAATTTAGCTAATTTAGTGGGGGTGTGGTACCATATCATCATAACTTTATATGCATTCTCCCTCAAAGCCGTCACAATTTTTGTCCATTCCTCTACATCAATTTCCTCCCCTAAGTCCTTTTCCCATTTAATCATATACCCCGTTTTGTCCGTCACTGTCTTACTAGAACCGATTACTTCCCCGTACATCTGCGATGTGAGTCCCTTGGTGGATGTCCCCGAACGACAGAGCTTTTCAAAATTCGTCATTGGTATGTGGGGCTGCACTGATTGATAAAACGCTCTGAGCTGGAGGTATCTAAAGAACTCGGCGTTGGGAATGTTTTGGTATTCTTTAAGTAAATCGAATGTTTGAACGCCTCGTTTTCCCCCCAGATCTATTAGCCTGTTAATTTTGCTTTTTTTCCAGATAGAAAAGTCTGCGCTGGTCCGGCCCGGAGCAAAAAGTGGGTTATCCCAAAGTGGGGTCATACCTGACGCTTTATGGGTCAGGCTACATCTCATACGTGTGGCCTCCCAAACCGAAATCGAGTTGTTCATGGAGGATAGCGGCAGTTTGGCACCAGTCCGTGCCTTTTTGGGGAGCCAGATTACATGTTCCAGAGCCACAGGGGAGCAGAGCTCCTTTTCTAGGGCGACCCATCTTTATGAGTCTGGATTCGTGTGCCATTGCACGATTTGGCATAATTGCGCCGCTTTGTAGTAGGACAACAAACAAGGTACCGCCAGCCCTCCTGCTTCCGTTCGTTTACGCATAATTTGTTTTCCCACCCTCGCTTTCTTGCCTCCCCAGATAAATTTATCTATAGCTGATTGAAGTGAGAGGACATCCTTCAATCCTATCGGCACTGGGAGGGTTTGGAAGAGGTATAGGATGCGTGGAAGCAGGTTCATCTTAACGCAGTGGATCTTTCCGATCCACGAAATATTGTGGGTGGACCATCTTTTGAGGTCCCCTCTCAAAGTCTGTGTCAATTTGGGATAGTTTGCCTGATATAGCGTGTCATAGGACTTGGTGACGTTGATCCCCAGGTATCTAATGTTTTTCGGTTGCCAATTAAAATTAAAATTTAAGGCGATCAGCTTCTCCATGTGCGTGGGGAGATTAATATTCATGGCATCAGATTTGGACTGGTTTATTTTGAATCCAGAGATCCTGTTGAATCTCCCCAGCAGGTCAAAAATATTTGGCAGAGAGGTAAGGGGTCTAGATATAGTCAGGAACACGTCATCCGCATAGAGTGCCACCTTATGCGACTGGTTTCCAATGTCTATACCCGTGATGTCTTTGCTCTCGCGTATGTGGGCGGCCAGTGGCTCCATACACAAAGCAAAGAGGAGGGGGGAGAGCGGGCAGCCCTGTCTTGTTCCGCTCTTAATTTGGAAGGGGTCCGAGACGAACCCCTGGTGGGTAACCCTTGCCAACGAATTCTCGTAAAGTGCGAAAATTGCTTTTGTTAGTTTCTCTCCCATCCCAAACGCTCCAAGCGTGGCCTCAAGGTATGGCCAGTCTATCCTATCAAATGCTTTTTCTGCATCCAGACTGAGCGCCATAACTGGTATTGATCTGGCATTGGCTATTTCTAACAGATCAATGATTCGTCGAGTATTGTCTGAAGACTGTCGACCCGGGACAAACCCGACTTGATCTGGGTGCACCAGTCTGGGAAGGATGAGACCCAATCTATTGGCCAGGAGTTTGGCATATATTTTAATGTCCGAATTGATCAGGGATATTGGTCTGTAGCTTTTGCAGTCCAACGGGTCTTTCCCCTGTTTGTGTATTACCGAGATGGACATTTTTTTAATCAAATTTCCCTTCTTTTTTATTTTCAAGAGTACTCTTGTTTTTTATTGTCATATATTGTGTTTATTGTGTCTATTGGCATCATTGTGTTTGTTTTAATCTGTTCAGTCACCTAGCCTTCCTTGCTTAATTAATACATTTTCATGTTTTTCATTGCTATACAGGATTGCGCCTTTTTTCTTTCTTCCATATATATATATATATATCTACAAAAACACTGATGAAGTCTCGTTCGAGACGAAACGCGTAGAGATTGCTGTGGAGCCTACTGTCAAGTTTGTATATTTTATACTGACACTCATCTGCATATATTGCACTTTTGCTGCGTTGCTAGCATTTTGCTACCAGCCATTCAGACATTCAAGTTCCTGTTTACACTGTGAACTCTCTCCAGCTGAAACCTCGCTGACGTCATTGAGCTCACGTGAGATTTGATTCAGTGTATGCTCTGTGTAGCGCCGGAGCAAGGGGAAGGCGGCGTCCCTCGTGGCTTTCGGTCCCTGCTGGGACATAGAGGGGCTATTGTGGCAAGACACACCGCGGACATCACACCGAAGTCCTCCTCTTTGGGTTCCTGCGTCTGAACGGGCTGAGTTGTACTCAAAAATGCATTTTATTCAGCTCTGTTTGTGAGTGTGTATTTTTATCCCTTATTCCATAAATTTATTATTATAAAATTTTACGCTATGAGTGCGCCTGCTTTTTCTGTGTTTTTGTAGATATCCTCAAGGAAGTGGTGTTCCCTTCATTCGGGCTGCAGTGACTCTTTTGGATAGCAATTGGAATATCTTGGGATTTGTATATATTTTTTATATATATTTTTCTGGACATTTTCTTTTTTTAAATTTTTTATGTATTTTTTATTCTATCCACTGTGCTTAGCATAGGTTTTTTATTCTTATCTGTATTATTTTTACTTTTATTTTTACAATCACCTTTTATTTTTATAGAGATATTATA
>WSYH01000242.1:245271-255284 GCA_036426205.1 Ascaphus truei | reverse complement strand
GTATTAAGGTATAACTGTGAACTTGAAGTTAGTGTGCCTCTTTCTTTGCCTGACGAAAGAAGGGTAAGATCTTTTGGTTATATACTATAGATATTATATAATATATATATATATATGATATAATAAATATATATAAGTATATATATATAGATATAAAAACAAAAAAAAATATATATAGATAATACTATATACATATATATATATACTATACTTTAGATTATCAGTACCTTGTGGGTACAGCTTAAATGAGGGAGTAATAAATATAATAGATGATACCGTTCTGTGGTAACGAAAGCTTTTAATAATGTGCGAATCTTTGACGAGATACACTGATCTCTTCTTCGGCGATGTTTACAATGAATGAAGCAGACACTTACTTAAAAACAGTGGTCTCTGGTGGGCATGGTTTAATGCTGTGTCGTGTCCTTCCCACCGGGGTGGGGTGTGGAGACATAGTGTGTTAGAACTGGCTAGAGTGTGTCATAAGGGTAACTAGCCCCTATACTCTACTAACTACTATAATCTCTCTCTACGTATACTCGTATCTCCTAATCAAAACCATTCAAATACACCCTCTCCTCTCTCTGCATGTCTAGGGCAGGTCTGCCCGCCAAGCCAGTTCCCACCCCCCTTTCACCCATCCCCCGCCCCTACTCCCACTGCCCTACATTATCCCCATTCCCCTAGAAACCCCCCTAGCCTCCAAAAGCACGTCCCTCCTTCACTTCTGTCCGCTGCATACCCCCATGAACATATGTTAATCATATAAGTGTTATTCAAAGGACATGGATTCACACAAAAGCAAAATTACAAGATTAAAAAACAGCCCTAGGATCCTACAACCATCGAAAATACATAACTGGAATCATACCTGTAAATCACTGAAACTCTACGGTGTTGAGAACAGATAAATTGCTACCCAAGGAGAAAAATGTAACTTCTGAGATGTTAAGTGAAGACCGGCCCGGTACAAAAATATATGTAACTGATACTGTGAAACATCAAGTCTGCCAATTTATTGATTGCCAATACATCCACACCTATGTAGTGTCACAAAGAAGGCATGTGATAAAGGCATGAAATCACCACGTAGTGGACGGTGAGTAGTAGCGCACTATGTATACTTCGAGTCTCATATAGGTATGTCCTGGTTGGAGGTCCTGAGATGGTGTGAATAGCAAAAAGTCTGTGGTAATTATTGCAGCAAGGTTCCTGGGGCATTCGTGCACACAAAAACACCCCGCCGACGCGATTGTCGCACTCTTGATGCTTCTTCGTGGGGCTTTTGTATAAATTTAATATAGTAATATTATATATATATATATATAAATATATATATATAATAATATATATATGTAGGCCATGCTGTAAATGGCTAACCAGTTTTTCTCTCCTGCTGGCAGTAGCCTGGTAAGTTACAGGAATGCACAGCAGATTATGGGTTTGCACCTCAACCCTGACGTGAGGTTGCCTAGTATGAGATGTGGAGTGCCACATACTCTGCATCCCATAATTTATTATGTCGGAGTGTGCCTGCCCCAGAGGAAATAAGAGACACAGCACTCTCAAAGTTGCAGTTGTGATTTGAGGTAAGGAGCAAGTTCTGCGTACAGGACTAAGGGAGGAGGGTATGGCTCACTAGTGCGTAACTAGTGGCCCGGGAATGGATAAAGGGACATTAGATTACCGAGCCCTAGACTGTGACAGGGACGACCCTGTCGTACATGGATATCTCCCTGAGGGGCAAGATAGGGATCACAGAGTTGGGAAGGACATACTATTCAAGGGCGTTGCAGTGCATGAGCTGCTGAGCACAACCGCTTTGAGGGCAGCTGGCCCACCTCACCGCAATAAAGAGGACCTGTTCATTCTTAACAGCCGCTCGTGTGTAAGTGTGAGTGATACACAGAAGGATGACCACAGAGGAGTTCCCTCACCAGGATCCATCCACAGCGGAGAGCGCTGAGAGAGAAAAGCCTGATGACGTTGCGATTGTAAGTTCGCTGGCACTGGATATAGGGTAGGACTAATGCCCACTACCTCACTGCCTGTGCTGGGTTGGTGCATCCCACCAACATCATGTCGGGTGACTCATGAGTTCCTTGTTGCATACATGTGCACCACCAGACAGCTACAAACTGTAAGGCACAGGTTAGAACCACAGGGGCAATGTGAATTGGTTGGGTCGGCCAGGTCAAGTCCCAAACGTTCATCATATAAGATTTATTATATATAATTATATATATATAGTTATAGTCTATATAGATATATAATATATAGTTAGATATATATATATATCTTTAACAGAAATACAGCTGTTAATGATTCTTGTCAATTTCGATACATTGAAAACCCACATTCCCAGCTAGCTCAAATCCCACCCACCACATGATGAATATATTATTCAACCAAGAGTACGTGAGCGGGGGGCAATGAGATATAACAAGAGACAAAGGGGATACCCAATGGCTACAATCCATTGACAAAAACATATATGATGAAGAGTATAATTAAAACTTTCATAATAAATTTATATTTAAATACTTGGTTATTAGTGTACCGTTTGTGGTCAAAGCTTCATACTCCTGCATACCAACGCCCAACTGGCTACAAGATCTATTCTAATGGTTTCTTCCCATCTTACAGAGGTAAAAGGAAAGGGTTCACAGTGTTTATTAGGTAGCCCTGCATTAGTTGGGGTTGCTCCGTTGGCATTGAGTAATGCAGGCTGATACGCTTTTGCCAAGGGGTTTAACTAAATAACCAAGTAATGTAATAGTATATTATTTATTATTGAAGTTTTTACTTTATACTTGTATCATTATGTTTTGTAACTGGGATAGTGTAGCATTGGGCACACCCTGTCTCTTTATTGTCACTGTCATATCTGTAATAATAAGTATGTGTTTAATAATTGTCATTTACAAGCGCAGGTACCGCCAAAGCTAACACATGCATTAATCGAAACACCCCAAAGTTTACCTAGGTTTACGTAGTCCACACATTGGGGATAAAAGCACACATTTGTCATCGAACTCAAATATGGGTCTCCTTATCCTCAAGCCATACTGCACGCAGACTTCTGAGATACTATACAAAGAAAAAATTACTAGGAACGAGTTATCTCCATGGGGCAATGTATTTTCAAACCATCTGACCGCCGGAAAATACCCATAACTCGTCACTTAAGGGTTGTGTCGGGGCTCCTATTTTATATTGCATTCTGACTGGTCAGCGTGATTTGTAAGAAAACAAAATTATTCTGGTCATAAAGTATCCACATTTCCCAAGAATTCATTCCATTGCTCTATGTTGGGAGACTAGTGCTAATAATAATAGAACTACTATATCCTTAGTGAAAAGAATAATGCTAAGTATTTATAATCCCAAAAGGGTTTTTTTATAATACAAAATTTAAAGACCACTTTTGTCTGCTGAGATCAGAGAACGTTACAACCAGAGCCCATTTTCCATAATAATAATAATAGACATCTTCCTTGGTCCGCTCTGCTAGCAGTTAGCTCCCAGCAAATTACCGGAGAGACGTTGGCAGGCACAAGAACATCCCATGGAGTTAACAATCTAGTTTTGTTTTTTGGTCATGGGCACGGCATGGGTGTCTTTCCAAGTCACAAGGGTGACACGGGACTTGAACCAGGTTCCCTCGGCAATCTCAGTGATCAGTCATGTCGTTACTCACTGAGCCGCTCCTTCTCAGCAATACAGTTTAAAATGCCATTGGTTGCAAGAGCTCCATTTCGATGTATGTACTGTATTGTTCCCCATTCTTTTATTCAATCTCAGTGCACCATGGGGGTCTATAGAAGTTAATATATCCTCGATATTAACGAGTCCAAGGAAGTTACATGTCTTATGACACACTAAGGAGCGTCACAATTGAGGATTTCCTATCACTTACCTCTGAGCTAGGTAGAAGATTTGTTGCAATTTTTTAACATATTTTCACATTTATATCTTGGGGGTAGGTGTATTATACAGATATGGCACTGTTTAATATTGGACAAAAACAGATGGTCTGCATCTTGGGACCTATATTGCCCATTCTGGCACACGCCAACAGCAAAGTGTTTTTTAGCGGGTTAAATCCATATGGAACATTGTTCCCATACAGCGAATCCCTCAATAGCACTCTTCATTCCAGGCTCTAGAAGAGATAAAATGGCAATGAAGGACGAATCGTTTAACACGTACGCCCTCGAATACGTTGAGCCCCCTGCAAAAGCGCACCCCTCGAACCCCACGCCCCTTCGGATTCGCCTGTACTCTGACGAGCACGCCACATCCTCTCCCACCAAAAAAGAAATTTGAAACAGAAAAAGTGGTTCGTCTTACCTGAGAAGTCAGATACAGAGCATAAACAAATAGAAATGAACAATCATTTGTATTTGAAACAGATACGTTTGTTCCATGATGCAATGGATAAAGAAAAATGACTGGCAGCCCAATCTTACTGTGGGATTTTCTAGAGAAGCAACATTTCACAAGAATTCTTGAACCAGCAGGGAAAATTGTCAGGTTTTTTTTGCGAAAAAATTCGCAAATTACCAAGTTCTGCAGAAAACGTTGTTCGCAAAAGCATAAAATGTCAACGTGCACACTGCGCAAAGTTTTTGTGATTTTGTACATTGTTTATGAAAAATGGTGAAATCTCGAGCAAGAAAAAAAGCACAAATTTAAAGAAAAAATGACACTCTTACTGATTTCATGCTATTTTTTTTACTTGTTGCTCCGTCCCTTTAATAGGGTTTGTTACATGGAGCAATAGACGATCTGGGGGGGCATTATAGTGCACTTTTATCAACTCTCCCCACCCATGTTTTCAGAGCCTAAAAATAAATGATGAAATGTAAAAATGTAAATAGTTATCTGCTTGTTTTCAGTAGATGGGAGGAAATTAATTAACTGAGGAACCATAGTGTGAAACTAATTTTTGTATCCAGCCATCACGTGTTGATGAACTCACAGTGGCGAAATTATCCGTTTAATTGGTTAATGATAATGAGAGGGTCTATTCTTGGGAATATGACATAGGTCAACAAGATGTTCACATTTTGAGTATTTAATTAGCAACCTTAGGTTTGCTGAATTGCATTTTATAGGTAAAGTTCTCCTAAAAAAAACCAGGAGAATCTCTTATATTCAATAGAGAAAACATTCCCCAAAATTCATGTCCAATAACGTTCAATTGATGAAATTAATCCACAATGATTTCCTCGGATTATTATTTTTGATACGTCTTGATAACATGAGGGCTGCTAAAAAATGAAATAAAATGAAATACAAATTGAAATTAAAATTTGTTCAGTGGCTGTTTTTTCTTAATGCAGCATTTCTCCCACAACCTGCAAAAATCTGAACATGTGTCAGCATTATTAACCTAACTTGACCCTCACACCCAGGACACATCTGAGACAAATACGCAACAGATTATGAGGGGAAAAAATACTACTGCATCCTGTATAGTTATTTTCCTCATAATTGTGGTGCTGTTTTTGATTATTATTGCGAGGTTTATGCATCCAGAAAACTTCTATAAATAGCCAGTGTGATGGTGTAAAATATTGACTTTTTTTTACAACTGGCCATTAATTAGGAGGCCTCAGTCGGCAACAACGTCACCAGATTCACATTGGACACAAAAATCCTCATTGATTTCATTGGCAATGTTTCTGGATAAATAGCCCCTCGTATCTCTTTATATAAAATGGCTTTGTAAATGAAAACAGTATATTGAAAATACACAAATTAGAGTATATTAAGAGGTTAATTAAGACGTTTCAATTCCCCAATGAATTACCCGTGTCAATTCATTCAGTTAGAATACTTTATGGAGTTGCATTGATAGTTCTGCTTTCTGGACAAGGTTAATGCTAACATGCCTAATTTGCCAAGGTTATCTGAATTCCATTAATTCCTCCTCACTAACATATGCCTTGATTCCAGCTTAATGTGATAGGTAGGGTCATGTGTTTCATATTTAGTGCTATTCGATCAACGTAAGGCCTCTAGTCGCGCCGCAGAGTTCAAAGTGGTTTCTCTCCCGGCATGATAGATCTGATGGAAAGTAGCTGCTTGATTGGCCAGTGGAGGGCGCGTTCTTCCCATGCTTTGGGGATACAAGTGCAGCTAAAAACTGGTGAATGCCAAAAATCAAACAAAAAACGTATGTATGTGTTGTATATATATGTATGTTAGTATATACTGTATATATTTATTTCACAGATACATGTCTAGGATGCACTGTTTTAAGTAAAAACCTTATTGCTTTAACCCATTATAACGCCCTGAGAAGAGAGTCAGGGTATCTCGAAGCTCGCGTGCAAATAAACGCATTTTGTTAGCACAGAACGGTATGTCTATTCCGTTTTGGAGAGTGAGATACTATATATATATATCTCACTCTCAAAAACCTGAATAGACGATACCGTTCTGTAGCTAACACAAATACACTATACAAAACATATATATATAACACACAACCACCACAACCACACACCCACATACACACACACATATAGAAACAACACCAAAATAAAATATGAGCTGCTAATGATATATGTGAGTTATAATTGATTATACCCATGTCAAATATTTTCTTTGCTGTATTTACTGGTCATGTTTTAAAAATGGCAAAGTACAACCATTTGTCATGGCCATTAAGAAGAGGAGAATATTCTTCACTTTTTGATGGACATTTATGAAACTCCTTTCTACCCAGTTGATCTCTGCCAATGTGCTGCGATTCACCAGCACAATGATAATCAGTTTTGGTGCAGAACGGGAAAAAAACACAGAAAAGAAGAAAGAAAAAACACAAAAGAAAACGTGGTACGAATTATCTTCAATAATGTAATCATTTTAGTAAATGACCTGTAACGTGGAAAATTTACGTTGGGGAAGATATTTTGGAGGACTGAGTAATTGAATGGGGATGTATTTCCTGCAGTCTTTTTGCACACTCAGGGTGGTAGATAAGTAAAATCTGCTAAAAACAACAACAAACTGAAGAAATTATACAAAGCAATCAATATTAGGAAGAGATGAAAAGCAATATGTAACGGGAAATTGCAACCCATACGTGTGTAAAACCTCACCGGATAATCATTTGAACCCATGTTATGTTTTCCTAACTCAACACTGTGTGTAAATATATATTAGTATGGATTTGATAATTAGCTGTACACATTTGTAATGTCAATGATGGCTACCCACAATTGTATATTGTTACAATTGATGATAACATACTGGTACATTTATTTATGCCTTAATTGTGATATGTGATAACATTTTTGTAACCAAGGAAAATAAGCAGGAGTTATGTACAGTAAACTGAATTTGCATAATCTTTAGAGAAGTAGGGAACAGGCGACTATTCTCTGTGTTTTATAATATGGTGGTCACTGTTAGTTTGTTCGAAACACGATTTGTTTTCCTTTAAAACACTGAGCTTGTGACTTTTGTAATAAATGAAAGATATATTGCTAATTGGTTGTGACTTATTCAGAGGGAAAATAGGATTGTTAGGTTGCATGTTTATTTAATATTATTTGCATTCATTTTCCAATCATGGAATATAATATTAGCAACAAATGTATATGTTATTCTATGGTGGGTGCATTTCTTTTTTTACAGCAGAATGGCTGTTACAAATTATTTTGTAATATATCTCATATAACATTTTACACAGAATTACATATTTTCAATGGTACTGTGAATCAAACAGACAAAGGAAAAAAAAAAAGGAAAACAATAGATGTGATTCCCAACAGTTTTCTGAGATTTTTAAAAAAAAATAAAAAGCTTACTAATCAGCAGTGGATTTCTTTGTTATCTTTTCCTGAGAATATATTTTAAAGAAGGGGTATAAAGCTAAGAGGCTGCCTCTGCATTGCTTTGCTGGCTCCTATTTATAGACGCTTTGACAAGCGGGGCGGTGGAGTGGTGCTGAGCTGTGTTTGTAGGTGGAATAGGCTCTTTTAGTTCTGCTTTATTAATGTAATTAAGCAAGGTCACTGAGCTCTTTTGTAAAGTCTGTCAAATTAGAGACATCATTGGTTCGTCTATCCGAAGATTGTTTACCTTCAGTATTGCAGTGAATCTAAAAATTACTTTTCAATATGTCACGGTCAATGAATTTTCTGTTTAAATCATGTGAGTTATTTCAACATTGTACATTTATTCTATGCCATCATTTTGATTTCCCTGCAATATGGTAATCATATTTGACCATATATTTTTTAAGAAGTTTCCACCAAATGGTTACATACGTAATAGTATGTTGATAAAAATACATTATATAGATGGGTGGTGGGGTTATCGGACGAATTGTTGTGACCTCTGGGAGTTCTGGACCTTACCCTAACTTGTTTTTGTGCATATGGGATTTGACAATTACTATTGTTGGTATATATGAAAACCCAAAAACCTCCTCAATGTGACAAAAAGCCAAGTTTTAACAATGTCCTGGGTTGATGATTTTGTTTTGTGTCTTTTCAGTATATTGTGGTGTCTACTTTTATATTAGGTAGTCAGATACTAGCACCAGCGGGAGTACAAGGAAAATAAAACTTTGTGCAGTGGGATGATACTATAGATGTTTAGTACAGTTAGGGCGTTGTAATTTGTAAACTCAAGAAAGTTTACACACACATTTCATCGGGCATCAGTTCCCATGAACTAAATAGGTTAGATTTTTAAAACAGCCTACTGTTAGTCTATATGTGAAAGTCAGATTTTTAAGATAATACTGTCTGCAGCTAGTGATAGAACACTACCAGGGAAACTAGGTAAGCTTGAAATGCTCAAGAGGTTTAAACCGATAAAGATGACAAATCATCTCGTTCAAGCCTTTCTTAATGGACAGTATGCCCAGGATATAAGTAGAAGTGGGCGGATCCCGTTTGTTTATTGAAAAGCAATGGCTCCTTAATAATAATAATACACATGCTCATGTATAGAGCTGCTCGTTGTATGCCAGTGCTACAGAGACATTTTGCAGGAACAGGTCCTTGCCCCGAAGAAGCTTAAAATCTTGTTTGGTTTGCTGAGGCACAGGGAGTATAAAGTGACTTGCCCACGCGTCACAAGGAGCCACAAGACCAGGAATTGAACCAGGCTCCCCTGCTTCAAACTCTCAATGCAGTCAGTGTTACTTACTCACTGAGCCACTCCCTCTCCCATCTCCCTCTCCCTCTCCCTCTCCCTATCCCTCTCCCTCTGCCCATCTCCCTCTGCCCCTAGCCCTCTCCCACTTCTCCCTCGCCCTTCTCCCTCTCCCGTTCAATCCTCTCCCCCTCACCCTCTATGCTCATCTGCATGTCTTAGGCAGGTCTGCAACCCCGCCTTTCACCATTATCACCCAATCACCCAGCACACAGCACTTCCACTGCATATTAATTCCTAAGAAAAAAGAAAAGAGTGTCCCACTAAAACATAGTTAATAATAAGGAGATGTTTATTCAAGGACATGGATTACACAAAAAGAAAAATTACAAGATTAAAACAGTCCCCATAGGATCCCTACAGCCATAGAAAATACATAACATGGAAAGCAATACTGTAATCCTGAAACTCTACGTGTTGAGAACAGAATATTGCTACCCAGGAGAAAAAGTAAACTTCTGAGATGTAAGTGAAGACCGGCCGGTCAAAAAATATATGTAAACTGTATACTGTGAACTCAAGTCTGCCAATATTATTGATTGCCAATACAATACCACCTACTGTAGGTCACAAAGAAGGCAGGTAGAAGTGCATGAAATCACCACTGTAGGAGTAGGTAAGCACTATGTATACTTGCAGATCATCATATAAGGTATGTCCTGGTTGTGAGGTCCTGAGATGGTGTGAATAGCAAAAAGTCTGTGGTATTAATGCAGCGAAGGTTCCTGGGGGAGTGCACACAAAGACAACCCCGACGCGGAATTTCGCACTCTTTGCTTCTTCTGGGGGCTTTATATATATATATATATATATATATATATATATATATA
>WSYH01000242.1:224478-244150 GCA_036426205.1 Ascaphus truei | reverse complement strand
GAGTGAGCTCTGGGGGGAGGTGCCACCAGCCTCCAAATTGACTGCTAGCAGTCAGATACTGAAAAACACACATTCCCAGCTAGCTCAAACTCCCACACCCACCACATGATGAATATATTTATGTCAACCAGAGAGCTACTGAGCGTGGCAATTGTATATAACAAGAGACAGGGGGTACCCAATGCTACATCCCATTGACAAAACATATATGATGAAAAGTATAATGTAAAATACTTCAATAATAATAATTATATTAAATACTTGGTTATTTAGTTAACCGTTTGGCCAAAGCATCATAAGCCTGCATACCAACGCCAACTGGCTACAAGATCTATAATGGTTCTTCCCATCTTACAGAGGTAAAAGGAAGGGTTCACAGTGTAGTGTAGTGTAGGACCTGCATTAATTTGGTTATACGTTGGCATTGGTATGCAGGCTTATGACGCTTTGGCCAAGGGGTTAACTAAATAACCAAGTATTTAATATTATTATTATTATTATTGAAGTATTTTACTTTATACTTTTCATCATATATGTTTTGTCAATGGGATGTAGCATTGGGCACCCCCTGTCTCTTGTTATTGTCAATTTCATATACTGTAATAAAATAATGTAGTTCATTTAATATAATGTGTCTTTACAAAGCGAAGGTACCCCAAAGCTAACATATTGCGATAAAGAAACCCCAAAGTATTACCTAGGTTTACGTTAGTGCACACATTTGGGATTAAAAGCACACATTTGTAATCGTAACTCAAATATGGTGTGCTACTTATCTCAAGCCCATAGTGCACAGACTTCTTGAGATATTACAACAGAAAAAATACCAGGAACGGAGTATATTCCAAGTGTGCAATTTTCAAACAATCTTGACCTCCGGAAAATTACCATAACTCTGTCACTTAAGGGTTGTCGGGGCTTCCTATTTTATATTGCATTTACTGTAGCTGCATTTGTCAAGGAAACAAAATTATTCTGGCTCATAAAAGTATCACATTTCCCAAGAAGAATATCCATCCAGTTGCTCTATTTGGAGACTAGTGCTAGATAATAATAGATACTACTAATTATCCTTTAGTGAAAATAAATAAATGAAGCGTATTATTATATATCCCAAATGGGTATTTTTTATAATACAAATTTAAAGAACCATTTTGGTCTGTGAGATCAGAGAACGATTACAACAAGATGCCCCATGTTTTCCATAATAATAATAATAGCATCTTCTTGTACAGCTCTGCTAGTGGTACGCAGCACTTTACAGAGACATTTTGCAGGCACAAGAACCTGCCCCATGGAGCTTACAATCTATGTTTGTTTTTTTGGTGCATGGGGCACAGGGCGATAGGGTGACTTGCCCAAGGTCACAAGGAGCTGACACTGGGAATTGAACCAGGTTCCTCTGCGACAATCTCAGTGTCAGTCAGTGTCTTTACTCACTGAGCCACTCCTTCATACAATACAAGTTAAAATGGCCATTGTATTGCAAGCTCCATTTTCTGATGTAGTACTGTATTGTTCCCCCTTCTTTATTTTCAATCTCAGTCACATGGGGGTCATATAAGTTAATTATCTCGATATAACGAGTTCCAAGGAAGTTACATTTCTGTAATGACACACTGAGGAAGTCACAATTGAGGATTTCCATATCTTCCTCTGAGCTAGTTAAAGATTTGTTTGCAATTTTTTAACATATTTTTCCCATTTATCTTGGGGGTAGGTATTCTACAGTATATTGCACTGTTTTAAGTATTGGACAAAAACAGATGGATCTGCATCTGTGGGCCTATATCTGCCCATTCTTGGCACAGCCAAGCAAAGTGTTTTTTAGGAGGTAAAATGCCCATATGGATACAATTGCCCCACTATAGTCTCACTAAAAATACAGGAATAGGAACAGGATTGCAAAAGAAATTTGAAACAGAAAAACGTGGTTCGCTCATTTACCTGTATGCACGTCAGATTACAGAGCAATAACAAATAGATAATGAACAAATCATTTGTATTTGAAACAGATACGTTGTTCCATGAGCAATGGATAAAGAAAATGACTGGCGAGCCCAATCTTACTGTAGGGGATTTCTAGAGATATGCAACATTTTCACAAGAATTCTTGAACCAGGTGAAATTTGTCAGGTTTTTTTTGCGAAAATAAATTCGCAAAATTACAAAGTTCTGCAGAAAACGTGTTCGCAAAGCATTAAATGTCAACGTGCACACTGCGCAAGGTTTTTTGTGAATTTTGTCACATTGTTTATGAAAATTGGTGAAATCTCGAGCAAGAAAAAAGCAAATTTAAAGAAAAAAATGCCACTTTCTCTACTGATTTCATGTCTATTTTTTACTTGTTGCTCCGTCCTTTTATATAGGGGTTTGTTACATGGAGCAATAGAAGGATCTGGGGGGGCACTTATAGTGCACTTTATCAACTCTCCCCCACCCCATGTTTTCAGAGCCTAAAAAACATGAATGAAATGTAAAAAATGTTAAATAGTTATTCTGCTTGTTATTCAGTAGATGGGAAATTAATTAACTGAGGAACCATAGTGTGAAACTAATTTTTGTATCCAGCCATACAGTTGTAGAACATCACAGTGGCGAAATTATCCTGTTTAATTGGTTAATGATAATGAGAGGGTCTATTCTCTGGGAATATGACATAGGTCAACAAGATGTTCACCACTTTATTGCCTGTATTTAATTAGCAACTTTATGTTTGCTGAATTGCATTTTTACTGGTAACAGTTCTACTAAAAAAACCCAGAGAATCTCTTTATTCATAGAGAAAACATTCCCAAAATTCATGTCCAATAAAGTTCAATTGAAATTAATCCACAGATTGATTTCCTTTCGGATTTATTATTTTTTGATACGTCATTGATAACATGAGGGCTGCTAAGAAAAATGAAATAAAAATGAAATACAAATTGAAATTAAATATTTGTTCAGCTGCATGTTTTTTTTTTCTTAATGCAGCATTTCTCCCACAACCTGCAAAAATCTGAACATGCTGCAGCATTAAACCTAACTATGACCCCTCACACCCAGGACACATCTGAGACAAAAAACAGCAACAGATTTATGAGGGGAAAAAATACTACTGCATCCTGTATAGTTTATTTTCCTTCAATAATTGTGGTGCTGTTTTTGTTTTATTATTGCGTATTTTATGCATCCAGAAAACTTCTATAAATAGCCCAGTGTGAGGTGTAAACATATCTTTGTTTTTACAACTGCCATTAATTAGAGGCTCAGCTGCAAAACGTCACCAGATTCATCATTGGACAAAAAAATCCCATTGATTTCAGTTGGCAATGTTTTCTGGATAAATAGCCCCTCGTATCTCTTTATATAAAATGGCTTTGTAAATGATAAACACAGTATATTGAACAGCATACAAATATTAGAGTATTAAGAGGGTTAAGACGTTTCAATCCCCATTGAATTACCAGTGTCATTTCATTCATTAGATTACTTTATGGAGTTGCATTGATAGTCTGCTTTCTGACAAGGTTTAATGCTAACATATGCCTAATTTGCCAAGGTTATCTGAAATTCCATTAATCTCCCTCACTAACAATATGCCTCTGATTCCATGCTTCATGGATGAGGTACATGTGGTTTCATATTTAGTGCTATCGATCACATGTAATTGCCTCTAGCTCGCCGCCTCAGAGTTCAAAGTGGTTTCTCTCCAGGCTGATGATTGATGGAAAGTAGCTGCTTGCTTGGCCAGTGGAGGGCGTTCTTCTCCATGCTTTGGGGATACAAGTGCAGCTAAAAACTGTGAATGCCAAATCAAACAAAACGTATGTATGTGTGTGTATATATATGTATGTGTATATATACTGTATATATTTATTTCACAGATACATGTCTAGGATGCACTGTTTTTAAGTAAAAACCTTTATTGCTTTACCCATTATAACGCCTGAAGAAGAGATCAGTGTATCTCGAAAGCTTGTGCAAATAAACGCATTTTGTTAGCTACAGAACGGTATCGTCTATTCAGTTTTGAGAGTGAGATATATATATATATCTCACTCTCAAAACTGAATAGACGATACCGTTCTGTAGCTAACAAAATATACATATACAAACACATATATATATACACACACACACACACACACACACACACATACACACACACATATAGAAACAACACAAAATAAAATATGAGCTGCTAATGATATATGTGAGTTAATTCGATTAATACCATGTCAAATTATTTTCTTTGCTGTATTTAGCTGGTCATGTTTTAAATGGCAAAGTACAACATTTGTCATGTGCCATTAAGAAGAGGAGCAATATTCTTCACTTTTTGATGACATTTATGAAACTCCTTCTCTACCAGGTATGATCTGCTCAATGTGCTGCGATTCACCAGCACAATGATACATCAAGTGTTTGCAGAACCGGGAAAAACAACCAGAAAAGAAGAAAAACACAAAAGAAAACGTGTACGATTTATCAATATATGTCAATCCTATTTTAGTAAATGACCTGTAACTGTGGAAATATTTACGTTGTGGAAGATATTTTGGAGGACTGAGTTAATTGAATGAGGGTTTATTTCCTTCAGTCTTTTGCACACTCAGGGTGATAGATAAGTAAAATCTGCTTAAAATACAACAACAACTGAAGAAATATATACAAGCAATAAATATATAGGAAGAGATGAAAAGCATATGTCAACTGGGAAATCTGAACCCATACTGTGTAAAAACCTCACCGGAATCATTTGAACCCATGTTATGTTTTCCTAACTCACTCATTGTGTAAATATATATTAGTATGGATTGAATTACATTTACTGTACACATTTGTAATGTCAATGAATGGATACCTCACAATTGTATATTGTTTACTAATTGATAAACATACTGGGTACATTTATTTATGCCTTAATTGTGATATGTGATTAACACATTTTTGTAACCAAGGAAAAATAAGCAGGAGATTACTGCTACAGTAAAGCTGAATTTGCATAATTCTTTAGAGAAGTAGTGAACAG
This sequence comes from Ascaphus truei, assembly GCA_036426205.1. Lineage (NCBI taxonomy): Eukaryota > Metazoa > Chordata > Amphibia > Anura > Ascaphidae > Ascaphus > Ascaphus truei. The sequence goes on along the minus strand of WSYH01000242.1, from coordinate 239,133 downwards.
GCGATTATTCTGTCGTTTTTATAAATATGGTGTCACTGTTAGTTTGTTCGTAAACACGATTTGTTTTCTTTAAAACACTGAGCTTGTGACTTTTGTACAAATGAAAGCATATATATTGCTAGTTGGTTTACTTATTCAGAGGGAAAATAAGCATGTTGCATGTTTTAAATATTATTTGCATTCATTTTTCCCAAATCATGGAATATTAGCAAAAATGTATATGTTTATTTCTATGGTGGTGCATTTTCTTTTTTTTACAGCAGAATGGCTGTTACAAATTATTTTCGTACATATATCTATATAACATTTTTAACACAGAATTACATATTTTCAATGGTACTTGTTAAACAAACAGACTAAAGGAAAAAAATAAAGGAAAACAATAGAATTGTATTCCCAACAGTTTTCTAGAATTTTTAAAAAAAAAATAAAAAAGCTTACTAATCAGCAGTTGGATTTCTTTGTTAATCTTTTCTGAGAATATATTTTAAAGAAGGGGTATAAAGCTAAGTGGCTGCCTCTGCATTGCTTCTGCTGGCTTCCTATTCATAGCTTCTTTGACAAGCGGGGGGTGGAGTGGTGCTGAGCTGTGTTTTGTGGGAATAGGCTCTTTTAGTTCTGCTTTATTACATGGCTAATTAAGCAAGGTCACTGAGCTCTTTTTAAAGTCTGTCAATAGAGACATCATTGGTTCGTCTATCCGAAGATTGTTTACCTTCAGTATATGCAGTGAATCTAAAAATTACTTTCATATATGTCACGGTAAATGAATTTCTGTTTAAATCATGTGAGTTATTTCACATTGTACATTTATTCTATGCTATCATTTTGTTTCCCTGCATATAGGTAATCATTATTTTGACCATATATTTTTTAAAGAAGTCTTCCACCAAATGGTTACATACTGTATATAGTATGTTGATATAAAACATTATATAGATGGGTGGTGGGGTTATCAGGACGTAACTTGTTGTTGACCTCTGGGGAGTTCTGGACATTACCCTCACTTTGTTTTTGTGCTTTGTTACATTTAGTACAATAAGTTTAACAATTGCTCCTGGGTTAATATTTTGTTTGCTCTTTCAGTATATTGTGGTGTCTACTTTATATCTAGGTATCAGGATACTAAGACCAGCGGGAGTCCAAGGAAAAATAAAACTTTTTGCAGTAGGGAGATACTATAATGTTTATTACAGTTACCTGGGTGTAAAAAGAAAGTTACACAACACTTATGGGCACATAGTTCCCATGATAAATAGGTAAAACAGCTACTGTCAGTCATGTGACAGTCAGATTGTTAAAATAATGTGTCTGCAGCTAGTCGTTAGAACACTACAGGAAATGTAAGCTTGAAATGCTCCAAGGGTGCAACCGATAAAGATGACAAATATCTCTCAAGCTCTCTATGACAGTATGCAGGAAGTAGAAGTGGGGCTCGCGTTGTTTATTGAAGCAATGGCATCCTTAATAATAATAATAACATGTTCTTGTATAGAGCTGCTAGTTGTATGCAGTGCTTTACAGAGACATTTTGCAGGCACAGGTCCCTGCCCCGAGAAGCTTAAAATCTATGTTTTTGGTGCCTGAGGCACAGGGAGATAAAGTGACTTGCCCAAGGTCACAAGGAGCCAAGACCAGGAATTGAACCAGGCTCCCCTGCTTCAAACTCTCAATGCCAGTCAGTGTTCAAGGTAAGTCAGTATACTGTCGCGACTCAGTCTGGCTTACCTGTCTGGTTTCCGCAGAGACCCTTGGAACTGTTGGTCCCAAATGCAGGGGGACGGCAGATCCTTCAGTTGAAACTCCTGATCGCTGGCTCCTTGTAATCGTTGCAACAAGAGCCAGTTCTGCCGTAAACACGCATGTAATATGTCCCAGGTCATTGTCAAGGCGGACCTCAGCATCTAACCCGGGCAATACCCCCTCCTCCCTTATGCCACGCCCGGCACCCCAATCACAAAAGACCCGGGCAACCGGTGTGTGCCGCAGCCCATCACCTGGCAGGAGCATCTGCACCCCCGGTCCGGGGAGCAGATCCTCTTGCCTCGCCATATCAGGTCGGACCAGAGTAACAGTGACACTGGAGTCACACAAGCCAGCTGCTTGGCAAACTCCCATGGTCACTTGGCACAACGGTGCCCGCTGGACATCGCTGGGTGGCACCTGGACTGGTGCAAACTGATGTCCCTCCATCTCTGCTGCTGTTTCCTGGGGGTCAAGCGCAGATCACTCCGTGGACGTCCCTCTGTGGGTTGATTCCACGGCTGGACTTGACTCCTCTGTGTGTGCCAGCCGCACACGGGCGACCGGCCTCGCAGCTTGAGAACGTTTCCCCTGATGGGGTACACTGGACCTTCCCTGGTCCTGACAGATTGGGTTTGACTGACCAATCTGGTGGGACTGAGAGCACCCCCTCCCCGGGATAAACTCTGCAACTTTTGGTGCACTTCCAATGTGTAAGACTTCGGGGAACACCTCTCCTAAAGAGTGTTCCCCCCTTGCCGCAACACACCCGGCGCTCCCCGGCCCCACAGACTCAACACCGCGAGCAGGACCCTCCTCCTGTCTCCCTGGTTCCTGCGGCTACCTCAGGACGCGCGCGTACACATAGGGACTCTTCTGTCCTCTTGCGGGATGAACTCCCGTCCGCTGCTCAGGCCACGTGCACCTCCTTCCACTTCACTCCCCGCGGTGGTTGCTGAACGCGCGCATGCGCGCGCACGAACAAGAACTTTTACGTCCTCCCACAGGAGTAGTTCCCGCCCCCAGCTTAGGCCGCGCGTTCCTCTTCCACGCGGCGCACATGCCTGATGCGCGTGCACCGCCCACAAGCCTCGCATCCAGCACAGCTTGTCCCCACCAATCCCTATCTTCCCTGGGGCCGCTCCCTCGTCACTCCCCCTCTCCCTATTGGTCCTTCCTCCTATTTATACCTTGCTCAGCCATTCCTTCTTTGGCTGAGCATAGTTCTGTATGACCAGTGTTAACCACGGTCGTGTCTGCCTTAGTTCTTGTCCCTTTGTCTTTTCTAGTAATCTTTTGTGTACCGAACCGGCTTGGCTGTGGATCCGCTCTGGACTTCGACTTTTGACTAGTATCCTGACCTCCTGAACTCTCCGACCTCTTTCCTCTGCTTACAGATTCTGATCTACCTCCCGGTTCTGGACCCCAGGCTCTCGGTACCAAATATCTTCTGGAACCTCGTCCGGCGAGTATCTTACTTCATCTTATACTCCCGTACGGTTCCAGACGCCTATTTTCCACTTTCAAGGCGTGTCCCCGTAGCTGTGGGTGCAGGTGTTACTCTTCTCACCTCAGTTTCGGGGTCCCTCCTTGTCCGTGGTGAGCACAGCATTAGCTTTTGCTCAGCCCCACAGACATGGACCCCCGAAGAGGTGGAGCAACCAAGCCCCATGCAGCGACTTCTCCAGCTAGAGGCACAGCTTGCCTCCATGACGCTGGAGCTCTTAAGACTCTCCTCATTGCAGCATACCCCAGGCCCCTCTGCCATGGAAGCTGCGGCGTTTCCCTCTCCGGGTTCCTCCGTGGCTTTAGATCCTCGTCTCCCGGCCCCCAATCGCTATGCAGGGGACCCCCACGAGTGCAGAGGGTTTCTCAATCAGTGCGAGATTCAATTTGAATTATCCCCATTGCGCTTTCCTACCGCACGCTCAAGGGTGGTTTATATTATATCCCTCTTGAACGGAAAGGCCCTAGCCTGGGCATCCCCCATCTGGGAGCGGGAACCTGCCATGACGCGTGACTACCCTTGCTTTCTTCAGGAATTCTGGCAAGTATTTGATACACCTGGTCGCCAGATTATGGCGGATTCCTCTCTTTTTCATATTTCCCAGGGTACTCGTCCTGTCGCCGAGTACGCTTTGAACTTCCGGACCATTGCGGCGGAGACCTCCTGGAATGATAGCTCACTCTCCACAGCTTTTTGGCAGGGTCTGTCTGACGCCATTAAGGACCAGCTGGCCACCATGGAGAGACCCACCAGATTGGAGGAGCTCATTGCAGTGGACCAGCGGCTACGAGAAAGAAGACTTGAACGTGCTCTTCCTCGTACCACTTCCCCTCGGTCTACCAGCCGCAACCTCGTCCCTTACGTTCCCCAACCCATGGATGAGCCCAAACCTATGCAGCTCGGAGGTCATCGGCTATCCGCGTCTGAGAGACAGTGCCGACGAGATGGTGGTCTTTGCCATTATTGCGGTCATTTCGGTCATCTTCTGGCAAGCTGTCCTAAGCGTCCGGGAAACGCCAAAGTCCAATAAGGTATGAGAGGGTCTCGTTGGGTGTAATCTCTTCCTCTCTTTCTTCTCCTAAAAAGCTTCCCACCAGAATAATGCTGCCTATCTCTCTGGCCTGGAATAATTCCCTGATCCCCGCCTCTGCCTTCATAGATTCCGGGTCTCAGGGAAACTTTATTGATCAGAGTTTTGCCTATAGGAATAAGATTCCCTTCCGATCTAAAGCTGTTCCAGTTGGTCTGGAGGCCATAGACGGGCGTCCACTCCAACCAGCTGTTATTTCCCTGGAGACTTGTTCTCTATCCCTCTCCACGGAGGACGGTTACTAAGAGAAGATTATCTTGGACGTGATCCATACTCCATCGGTAGATGTAATTCTGGGACTCCCTTGGTTGCAACTATACAACCCACAACTGGATTGGGTTAATAAAGAACCCATACGTTGGAGCCCCCAATGCCTTAAGACCTGTATTCCCCCCAAACAGATGTTAGCCGGAGTGGATTTATCCACGGAGTCCAAAACTTCTCTCCCAACGGTCTACTGGGACCTGGCGGACGTTTTTGATAAGGTGCGTTCCGAAGTGTTACCCCCCCATAGAGTCTTTGACTGTCCTATTGACCTTCTTCCCGGTGCTGCCCTACCCAAGAGCCGTTCTTACCCCCTATCCATACCCGAGACCAAAGCCATGGCCGAGTATATCCAGGATAACTTGAGGAAGGGGTTCATTCGCAATTCTTCATCGCCAGCTGGAGCTGGATTTTTTTTTGTTAAAAAAAAGGATGGCTCCTTGCATCCCTGTATTGACTACAGAAGTCTTAACAAGATTACGATCAAGAACCGTTACCCCCTGCCACTCATTTCCGAACTCTTCGATCACTAACAGGGGGCAACATTTTTTTCCAAACTTGATCTCCGCGGAGCCTATAACCTTGTCTGCATCCGTCAGGGCGACGAATGGAAGACCGCCTTTAACACCCGGGATGGGCATTATGAATACCTAGTTATGCCTTTCGGCCTGTGCAATGCCCCGGCGGTCTTCCAGGAGTTTGTCAACGAGATCTTCCGCGATCTCCTCGACAGCTTCATTATCGTATACCTTGACGATATCCTTATCTTTTCTAAATCTCTCTCTGACCACATTCAGCACACCAAATTAGTCCTGTCCCGCCTTCGGGAGAACCATCTCTACGCTAAGCTAGAGAAATGTTCTTTTCATCTTTCTTCCATTCCTTTTCTTGGATACATCATTTCTAGCACTGGCTTCTCTATGGACCCAGTCAAACTTAAAGCTGTCTTAGAATGGCCACAACCCACCTCTCTGAAAGCCATACAGCGATTCTTGGGATTTGCGAATTACTATCGTAAATTCATCAAGAATTTTTCTTCTATCATGGCTCCCATTACTGCCCTTACCAAAAAGGGAGCTAACACAGCAGTTTGGTCTCCTGCAGCTCTCCAAGCTTTCGACTCCCTCAAAAACTCTTTCGCTTCTGCTCCTATTTTGCGTCATCCCGACCCCGGGCTTCCCTTTACTTTAGAGGTAGACGCATCCGACGTCGGGGCTGGCGCCATTCTCTCTCAGAGACAGTCCCCACAGGCCAAATTTCATCCCTGTGGGTTCTTTTCAAAAAAAAATTCTTCGGCAGAACGGAACTATGACGTCGGAAATAGAGAACTCCTGGCAATTAAACTCGCCCTTCAGGAATGGATGAAGTCGCAAGAGAGAGCGACGAAATGCGTAGAGTGTTCCAGTCAAACAGCCAAGAGAAGGGGAACACGAGAAATCCACTGATACCATCTGATCCGGTAGTCCCCGGCACACCGGAAGTGACGTAACGGGAGCCTGGGAGGCTCTCGGCGTGCCGGAAGTGAAGGGACGAAAGCTCCGGTGTGGATCCAAGTGTCTCCAGAGAGAGCGGAGGTGACCGAGTACCCCGAGGAATCGCGAGTCCCAGGGATATCCATCAACCGCTACCTATGAGTGCCCACATCGACCGTATGAAGTGTAAGCCTTGAATCATGTTTTGATATTACAATTGTTTTACCTCTAAACTATATGGTCTCTCTTTTTTCTCCTTTGGAGGTTGTGCTGTTTACACATAGGGCGCATCCACCCCTTAAGTTGGATGAATGTCTAATTTGATTACTTAAAATGTGAGTAGTCATTTTGGATAAATTTCACTTTTTTCACTGTTTATACATTTTTGCACTATGATATGTTTTTCTATTTTATGACTTCGAGAAGAACTCCCCTGACGCTTTGAAAAATCATCCAAGAGAAGACAAGTGAAACAGTCTTTTTTCAAGAGTTGTAGTTTATTTTGAGGTTTTTTCACTTTATATGCACTTTAAGTAGACACGTGTATTATCACTGATTTTATTAATTGTATTAATCACATTGTCACTTTCACAATAGTGGTTATTATTATACTTTGGGTTTGTTTGAACGCTATTGTCATTGTTTTCATCACACTTCAGGAATGGAGACATCTTCTGGAGGGAACAGAGACCCCCATTTCAAGCTTTACTGATCATAAAAATTTGCTTTACATTGAGAGTGCATGTCGCCTTGGGGCACGTGAGGCTCGATGGTCTCTTTTCTTTTCGAGATTTAATTATCTCATATCTTACATTCCTGGCTCAAAGAATCAAAAGGCAGATGCACTTTCACGTCAATTCCTGTCTGAGGACAATTCCGAAGTTATCTCCGAAACAATCTTACCCTCCAAATATATAATTTCGGCCAATTCTTTCGATATCCTGGATCAGATCATGGCAGCACAATCTAACCTCCCGAGGGGCCTTAAGGTGCCGGTCGGCCGTCTGTATGCAGCTCCACGCTTCCTTAAGAAGATTCTTGAGTGGGGTCATTCTTCTAGGTCAGCTGGTCATCCAGGCATTGACAGGACTTCTGACCTCATTAGTCGTACCTTTTGGTGGCCAACCATGTTGCAGGACATTTCGGAGTATGTAAAAACCTGTCCAATTTGCGCCCAGGTTAAGACCGCTCGCAAAAAGCCATACGGCCTTCTACAACCCCTCCCTATACCAGAACGCCCATGGAGTCATCTGTCCATGGACTTTGTGGTGGAACTTCCAACCTCTAAAGGGATGAACACCATATTGTTGTCGTGGATCGTTTTTCCACACAGGCACATTTCGTTCCTCTCAAAGGCCTACCCAATTCCGCCACTTTGGCAGACATTTTTGTTAAGGAAATATTCTGCATTCATGGAGTTTTTCTTTCCATCGTATCCGATCGAGGTACACAATTTGTCTCAAAATTTTGGCGGGCCTTCGCTCGCAGGATGGATATCACCCTCCATTTTTCTTCCGGGTATCATCCCCAAACTAATGGGCAAACTGAGAGAACGAACCAGACGCTGGAGCAATACCTCCGATGCTTCATCGCTGACAGCCAGGATAATTGGGTAGATTTACTTCCGTGGCCAGAGTTCTCCCATATTTCTTTAAAGAACAGCGCCACGCTGAAATCCCCTCTTTTCATTAATTACGGTTTTCTCCCAGGTCAGCTGCCCATCACCTCAGTTCCTTCCGGGGTTCCAGCGGCCGATGACCGAATCAAGGATCTTCAGGAATTCTGGAAAAAGATCCAAGAGGCTTTGAGGAAGGCAACCCACAGACAAAAGGCACAGGCAGATCTTCACCGCCGTCAGGCACCAGTCTTCAAGCCAGGGGATAAGGTCTGGCTCTCCTCCAGGAACATTAGACTGAAGACTCCAAGCCACAAGCTGGCTCCCAGGTACTTGGGCCCATTCTCAGTAGTGGAACAGATCAATCCTTTGGCATATCATCTGGAACTTCCTCCATCCATGAAGATACCCTCCGTCTTCCACGTGTCACTGCTGAAACCTGTGTTCCAGAGTCCGCGGTTCCACAGGACACCGATTGACCCTAAACCAGTCATAATTCAGGGGCAGGAGGAGTTTGAGATTCAGTCTATTCTGGATTCCAGGAGGACGAGGGGTTCAGTGCAGTGCCTGGTTCACTGGAAGGGCTCTGGTCCAGAGGAAAGATCTTGGGTACCCTATCATCAAATTCATGCTCCCAGACTGCTGAGACTCTCTCACTCTAAATTTCCCCAAAAGCCATATTGGAGTCGTCCTGTGGCCGCTCCTCAAAGGGGGGGTACTGTAAGACTTCGGGGAACACCTCTCCTAAAGAGGGTTCCCCCCTTGCCGCAACACACCCGGCGCTCCCCGGTCCCACAGACTCACCGCCGCGAGCAGGACCCTCCTCCTGTCTCCCTGGTTCCCGCGGCTACCTCAGGACGCGCGCATGTGTGCGCACACACAGGGACTCTTCTGTCCTCTCACGGGATGAACTCCCGTCCCCTGCTCAGGCCGCGCGCACCTCCTTCCACTTCACTCCCCGCGGTGGTTGCTGAACACGCACATGCACGCGCACGAACAAGAACTTTTACGTCCTCCCACAGGAGGAGTTCCCGCCCCCAGCTTAGGCCGCGTGTTCCTCTCCCGTGTGGCGCGCGTGCACCGCCCACAAGCCTCGCATCCAGCACAGCTGTGGCAATCTTGTCCCCACCAATCCCTATCTTCCTTGGGGCCGCTCCCTCGTCACTCCCCCTCTCCCTATTGGTCCTTCCTCCTATTTATACCTTGCTAAGCCATTCCTTCTTTGGCTGAGCATAGTTCTGTATGACCAGTGTTAACCACGGCCGTGTCTGCCTTAGCTCTTGTCCCTTTGTCTTTTCTAGTAATCTTTTGTGTACCGAACCGGCTTGGCTGTGGATCCGCTCTGGACTTCGACTTTTGACTAGTATCCTGACCTCCTGAACTCTCCGACCTCTTTCCTCTGCTTACAGATTCTGATCTACCTTCCGGTTCTGGACCCCAGGCTCTCGGTACCAAGTATCTTGCTTTATCTTATACTCCTGTACGGTTCCAGACGCCTATTTTCCACTTTCCAGGCGTGTCCCCGTAGCTGTGGGTGCAGGTATTACTCTTCTCACCTCAGTTTCGGGGTCCCTCCTTGTCCGTGGTGAGCACAGCGTTACACAATGACTGCAGACTGTAGAATCCTTTGAGGCGTGCTTTTGGCTGCCCTGACCAGTGTGGCCAAGTCCTGGGCATCCCTCCGTCCCCACAGGGCGAGTAGAGCGGCAAATCCGGGCGTAGAGAGACCGTTAGCCATTGGGGCTACCGCGGTTGCACTCTATCAATGGCCCCCCAACAGTGTCCATGTGGTGACCCGCTCCCTCCCCTTGTTCTTTCATGCTCACCAGTGCTGAATTAACCTCTTGCATCCTGGCTGTCCCGATGTCCCCATGTCTTTCTGTCTCTACCAGGGCTGGATTAACCTCCTGTTTCCCTGGTTTGCTGAGAGACTGTTGCCACTGCAGTTGTGAGTGTCCACTCCTCTTGTGAAGCTGTAACTGCTTTGTGAGATTCCAAGTCCTCCAGCTGTGTCTCTGACCGACCGTCTGTCGGTAAACTGCAGCTTTTACACTGGGTAACAATCCTGGTGCATTGCTTGTCCATGTTTGCCCGCAGGCACTAAGCTAAGTGACAGGGAGAACCTGCACTTTTTTCTGCTTTGTGTAACATGTGTACGCTATCTCTTGTTTTGGGAGCTCGCAATCTTCAAGTTTCCCCCTATGTTATAAGACCCCGCAGGATTTTATAACATAGGCCCAATCTATGCCACACACTGCCACCATTAAATAAAGCTTGTCACCTTAAGACCAGCTTATTACAACTTTTAATTACCAGGATCATTGATTGAGCAAGCAGCGAGATAAAAATAAATTGCGTTTATTCACCTAATGAACGCACACAACAATGTTACACAAAAATACAGTAAAAAGACACACTTACTTTGGAAAACTGGGATAACAAAACTAATCTTTCCTAAACACACAGCAAAATATTCCAGGCCACTTTTCATTCCTCTGGCCTGGCTGTTAAATATTCCGGTCACTTATCCTCTGAGAAATGTAGACGATTTACTCAGAGCTGGAACTTCTCCAATGGGACTGAATCTCAGGTGAATCACACAATGTGGAACTGATGAAACTCTTAGATGGAACTCTTAGAACACTTAGAACTGAATAATCTGACCTGTGTCAGAGCTTTTCAAACCTCCGGTGTCCAGGTCCCAGAAAACCTGCAGCCCAATCAAAAAACCTTAGCAACCGCATAACGACCAATCTAAAACACTCATACAGGGTTTCCCACCCCTGAGCCTTTTCCCCGGGCAGGTGAAATACTATAGTGTGCAGGTTAGGGTGTAGGGTTGATACCACAGTATCAATAACGTGGGCTTCCAAATGCAACCAAACACACAGGTGTCCCTATAGTTCTGTTGGGAGATTTCCACGAACCAAACACACAGGTGTCCCTATAGTTCTGTTGGGAGATTTCCACGAAGTCTGTAACACCGTGCTGCTCACAGACTATCAGAGAGAGATATAAACTGCACACACCTGGTCGCTCACACAGCGGGGCATCTACACACGTTTCAAATCACAACCTGGTCGCTCACACAGCGGGGCATCTACACACGTTTCAAATCACAAAGCATGTGTAGTACATTGCCCGCAACTTCCCAATGCAAGGACTGATCTCACCCGATTACTGCCTCCTCCACGACGTCAACGCGATGACGTCATGCCGACGTACGTTTTCGTGGAGGAGGCAGTAATCGAGTGAGATCAGTCCTTGCATTGGGAAGTTGCGGGCTATGTACTACACATGCTTTATCTACTGATCTGGATCAGAATTTACGTGTGGGTGCCCTGCAGTGTATCAGAACTGAGGGTTACCTGATATCTGATATATATCCACTATACACGTATGCATTGTGATTTGAAACGTGTGTAGATGCCCCGCTGTGTGAGCGACCAGGTTGGATGAGAGTCCTCAAGCATCCTTATTTAAAAAAGATAGAATTGAGTCTGTAGCACTACGTGTAAAAAATGACTATATCTTCGCTGACTTTTTTGTCGTCTAATTTATTTGACAGAGAATGAGAAAGCACAACGTTTCGGGAATGTTCCCTGTGTCACGTGCAGTGATATTACGAAGGGAACTTCCCTTAAACCCTGTGATATTTTTTTACCTGCCAAATACATGAGAAAAATAAAAGAATGTCTTTGAGACTGCAGCAATTTTATACACTGAGTGCTACAAACTAACTTCTATCTTTTATCTATCTGTCTCGATGAAATAAATCATTGATTTACCATTTAGTTTGTTTAGTGGTGTATGTTGTATGTTTTATGTACTCTGTTACTTCATGTACGTTAATCTAAAATGAAAAATGAAACAGAAAACAAAAATTGCTGGATGGACGGTATAACGTATGGACAGCCATTTGGGATCCATTGTCCTCAAACGGACCCACCGCAGCATTAATCCTCCATATCCGAGGGTGCAGCGGCCACCTTCCTGCTACTTGCCCCGGGAGCAGGGAAACTAAGTCTGGTAACATCTGTATATTGTTGTCAGTTTGAATCACATACTATGGCATTATTTGATTCCAGCATTTAATGCCTTTAATTTATTTTGGGTTGGGCCTTCGGTGTCTGCATCACTTTCCTTGACAAAACAACTTGCGTGAAAGAACCGTAAACAATTGAGCATTTGTGTCCAATAGTTTCCTGCATTAACCAAACTTAGATTTTTCTGTTGTTTTCCTATCATACTGATGCCAAGAGTTTAACCACATTTATTCAATGAACACCATACTCTGTAAGGCATTGTGATGTTTGCATCTGTCATATCTCGGATTAAAATAAAAGCAGAATTTTTACGTTTAAAGTGTCTGAACTCAGTCACCTGATATATTTTCTTTCTTTTCCTAGTATTTATTTATTTTATTTATAAAATGTTTTACTGATGTAGCCAGGTGTAAGACTTCGGGGAACACCTCTCCTAAAGAGGGTTCCTCCCTTGCCGCAACACACCTGGCGCTCCCCGGCCCCACAGACTCACCGACGCGAGCGGGACCCTTCTCTGCCCTTCTGGTTCCCGCGGCTGCCTCAGGACGCGCGCATGCGCGCGCCCACACACAGGGACTCTTCTGCCCCCCTCGCGGAAATAAACTCCCGTCCCATGCTCAGGCCGCGCACACCCTTCACTCATTCCCCGCGGTGGTTGATGAAAGCGCGCATGCGCGCGAACGAAAACCAAAACTGTTACGTCCTCCCACAGGAGGAGTTCCCGCCCCCAGCTTAGGCTGCGCGTCCTCTCCGCGCGGCTCAAATGACTGATGCGCGTGCACCGCCCACAAGCTCGCATCCAGCAACAGCTGTGGCAATATATTGTTCCCACCAATCCCTATCTTCCCTGGGGCCGCTCCCTCGTCACTCCCCTCTCCCTATTGATTCTTCTCCCTATTTTACCTTGCTCAGCCATTCCTTCTTTGGTGAGATAGTTCTGTATGACCAGTGTTAACCACGGTCGTGGTTGACATAGCTCTTTGTCCTTTGTCCTTTCATGATCTTTTGTGTACCGAACTGGCTTGGTGTGGATCCGCTTGGACTTCGACTTTTGGCTAGGTCCTTTGACCTCCTGAAACTCTCCGATCTTTTCCTCCTGCTTGGATCTGATCCACTCGGCTCTGGACCCCAGGCTCTCGGTACAAACTATCTTCTGGAACCTCCTTCTTGTCCGGCGAGTATCTTACGTTATCTATACTACGTACGGTTCCAGACGCCTATTTTCCACTTTCCAGGCATGTCCTGTAGCTGGGGTGCAGGTGTTACTCTTCCTCACCTCGTTTCGGGGTCTTCCCTTGTCCGTGGTGAGCACAGCGTTACATTATGCTTAGCCCCACAGACATGACCGAAGAAGAGGTGGAGCAACCAAGCCCCATGCAGCGACTTCCCAGCTAGAGGCGCAGCTTGCCTCCATGAACGCTGGAGCTCTCAAGACTCTCTCATGCAGCATAACCCAGGCCCCTCTGCCATGGCAGCTGCGGCGTTTCCCTCACGGGTTCCTCCGTGGCTTTAGATCCTCGTCTCCCGGCCCCAATCGCTATGCAGGGGACCCCCCACGAGTGCAGAGGGTTTCTTAATCAGTGCGAAGATTCAATTTGAATTATCCCCATCGCGCTTTCCTACCGCACGCTCAAGGGTTGGCTTATATTATATCCCTCTTGAACAGAAAGGCCCTAGCCTGGGCATCCCCCATCTGGGAGCGGGATCCTGCCATGACGCGTGACTACCCTCACTTTCTTCAGGAATTCAGGCAAGTATTTGATACACAGAATCCTCCTCAAGATCCCCTTGGCCACACAGGCTAGGAGTAAATTACAAGGGTAACTTAACAGATATATAAATGTGGTTCAGTTAACCATTTGGTACAGGTAAGCAATCGCTCCAAAAATTGTGAGAGGACGATTGCCACTAAAACGCCATGTGGCAAAAAATAACAAATCATTTATTAATATAAAGCTTGACACACAACATAAAGCGCACGCTCTATAAAACTACTTAAAACCAATAAATGTAAGTAACGGGGGCAGCTCACATGTTAGCGATAGGAGTAGGTTACCATCTAAATCATAGGTGAGTACATACAGCACACAAGATGGTTCATAGAAGGCCAAGCAAATGACTGCTGTTGAGTTAATCTTACCACGATGGTAGCTATAGGTGGCAGGTTAGGGTGTAGGGTGTTGATACCACAGTATCAATAACGTGGGCTTTCCAATGCAACCAAACACACATGTCCTCAGTTCTGTTGGGAGATTTCCACGAAGTCTGTAACACCGTGTGCTCACAGATATCAGAGAGAGATCATAAACTGACACACACCTGGTCGCTCACACAGCGGGGCATCACACAAGTTCAAAATCACACATGTGTATTACATTGCCCGCAACTTCCCAATGCAAGGACTGATCTCACCCGATTACTGCCTCCTCCACGAACGTCAACGCGATGAGTCATGCCGACGTACGTTGAGAAAGCGCTGGTCCCCTTACGCGCGAAAACGTACGTCGGCATTGAGTCATCGCGTTGACGTCGTGGAGGAGGCAAAGTAATCGAGTGAGATCAGTCCTTGCATTGGGAAGTTGCGGGCTATGTACTACAAATGCTTTATCTACTGATCTGGATCAGAATTTAACGTTGTGGGTGCCGCAGTTGTATCAGAACGAGAGTTACCTGATATCTGATATATACCACTATACACGATGCATTTTGATTTGAAACGTGTGTAGATGCCCCGCTGTGTGGCGACCAGGTGTGTGCAGTTATTATCCTCTCTGATAGTCTGTGAGCAGCACGGTGTTACAGACTTCGTGGAAATCTCCCAACAGAACTATAGGGACACCTGTGTGTTTGGCTGCAATTAGAAGCCCACGCTATTGATACTGTGGTATCAACCCTACACCCTAACCTGCACACTATAG
>WSYH01000242.1:170377-224267 GCA_036426205.1 Ascaphus truei | reverse complement strand
ATTTGTTATTTTTGCCACATGGCGTTTTAGTGGCAATCGTCCTCTCACAATGTTGGGAGCGATTGCTTACCTGTACCGAATGGTTAACTGAACCACATTTATATATCTGGTATTTATACCTTGTAATTTACTCCTAGCCTTGTGTGCAGCCAATGAGGATCTTTGAGGAGGATTCTGTGCCTCCTTTGTATGTCCCTATTTGTTCACACTATCCTCTTTGCACCGGCAGGTAAACTATATGTATACCCTAACTGACATATACATTATACATTATACATTATACATATTACATACAGCAAGGTGAGCGGTAGATCACAAGTTATGTATACAAGTATTTGATACACCTGGTCGCCAGATTACGGCGGATTCCTCTCTTTTTCATATTTCCCAGGGTACTCGTCCTCTCGCCGAGTACGCTTTGGACTTCCGGACCATCGCGGCGGAGACCTCATGGAATGATAGCTCACTCTCCGCAGCTTTTTGGCAAGGTCTGTCTGACGCAATTAAGGACCAGCTGGCCACCATGGAGAGACCCACCAGATTGGAGGAGCTCATTGCAGTCTGCATCCGCGTGGACCAGCGGCTACGAGAAAGAAGACTTGAACGTGCTCTTCCTCGTACCATTTCCCCTCGGTCTACCAGCCGCAACCTCGTCCCTTATGTTCCCCAACCCATGCATGAGCCCGAACCTATGCAGCTCGGAGGTGATCGGCTATCCGCGTCTGAGAGACAGCGCCGACAAGATGGTGGGCTTTGCCATTATTGCGGTCATTCCGGTCATCTTCTGGCAAGCTGTCCTCTGCGTCCGGGAAACGCCAAAATCCAATAAGGTATGAGAGGGTCTAGTTGGGTGTAATCTCTTCCTCTCTTTTTTCTCCTAAAAAACTTCCCACCAGAATAATGCTGCCTATCTCTCTGGCCTGGAATAATTCCCTGATCCCCGCCTCCGCATACATAGATTCCGGGTCTCAGGGAAACTTTATTGATCAGAGTTTAGCCTATAGGAATAAGATTCCTTTCTGATCTAAAGCTGTTCCAGTTGGTCTGGAGGTCATAGACGGGTGTCCACTCCAACCAGCTTTTGTTTCCCTGGAGACTTTGCTCTCTATCCCTCTCCACGGAGGATGGTCACCAAGAGAAGATTATCTTGGACGTGATCCATACTCCATCGGTAGATGTGATTCTGGGACTCCCGTGGTTGCAACTACACAACCCACAACTGGATTGGGTTAATAAAGAACCCATACGTTGGAGCCCCCAATGCCTCAAGACCTGTCTTCCCCCCAAACAGATGTTAGCCGGAGTGGATTTATCTGCGGAGTCCAAAACATATCTCCCAACGGTCTACTGGGACCTGGTGGACGTTTTTGATAAGGTGCGTTCAGAAGTGTTACCCCCCCATAGAGTCTTTGACTGTCCTATTGACCTTCTTCCCGGTGCTGCCCTACCCAAGAGCCGTTCTTACCCCCTATCCATACCCGAGTCCAAGGCCATGGCCGAGTATATCCAGGATAACTTGAGGAAGGGGTTCATTCGCAATTCTTCATCGCCTGCTGGAGCTGGATTTTTTTTTGTTAAGAAAAAGGATGGCTCCTTGCGTCCCTGTATTGACTACATAGGTCTTAACAAGATTACGATCAAGAACCGTTATCCCCTGCCACTAATTTCCGAACTCTTCAATCGCCTACAGGGGGCAACAATTTTTTCCAAACTTGATCTCCGCGGAGCCTATAACCTTGTCCGCATCCGTCAGGGCGACGAGTGGAAGACCGCCTTTAACACCCGGGATGGGCATTATGAATACCTAGTTATGCCTTTCGGCTTGTGCAATGCCCCGGCGGTCTTCCAGGAGTTTGTCAACGAGATCTTCCGCGATCTCCTCAACAGCTTCGTTATCGTATACCTTGACGATATCCTTATCTTTTCTAAATCTCTCTCTGACCACATTCAGCACACCAAATTAGTCCTGTCCCGCCTTCGGGAGAACCATCTCTACGCTAAGCTAGAGAAATGTTATTTTCATCTTTCTTCCATTCCCTTTCTTGATACATCATTTCTAGCACTGGCTTCTCTATGGACCCAGTCAAACTCAAAGCTGTCTTAGAATGGCCACAACCCACTTCCCTGAAAGCCATACAGCGATTCTTTGGATTCTTGGGATTTGCGAATTACTATCGTAAATTCATCAAGAATTTTTCTTCTATCGTGGCTCCCATTACTGCCCTTACCAAAAAGGGAGCTAACACAGCTGTTTGGTCTCCTGCAGCTCTCCAAGACTCCCTCAAAAAATCTTTCGCTTCTGCTCCTATTTTGCGTCATCCTGACCCCGGGCTTCCCTTTACTTTAGAGGTAGACGCATCCGACGTTGGTGCGAGACAGTCCCCACAGGCCAAACTTCATCCCTGTGGGTTCTTTAAAAAAAAAATTTCTTCGGAAGAACGGAACTATGACGTTGGAAACAGAGAGCTCCTGGCGATTAAACTCGCCCTTCAGGAATGGAGACATCTTCTGGAGGGAACAGAGACCCCCATTTCAATCTTTACTGATCATAAAAATTTGCTTTACATTGAGAGTGCATGTCGCCTTGGGGCACGTCAGGCTCGATGGTCTCTTTTCTTTTCGAGATTTTATTATCACATATCTTACATTCCTGGCTCAAAGAATCAAAAGGCAGGTGCACTTTCACGTCAATTCCTGTCTGAGGACAATTCCGAAGTTATCTCTGAAACAATCTTACCCTCCAAATATATAATATCGGCCAACTCTTTCGATATCCTGGATCAGGTCATGGCAGCACAATCTAACCTCCCGAGGGGCCTTAAGGTGCCGGTCGGCCGTCTCTATGCAGCTCCACGCTTCCTTAAGAAGATTCTTGAGTGGGGTCATTCTTCTAGGTCAGCCGGTCATCCAGGCATTGATAGGACTTCTGACCTCATTGGTCGTACCTTTTGGTGGCCAACCATGTTGCAGGACATTTCGGAGTACGTAAAAACCTGTCCAATTTGCACACAGGTTAAGACCGTTCGTAAAAAGCCGTGCGGCCTTCTACAACCCCTCCCTATACCAGAACGCCCATGGAGTCATCTGTCCATGGACTTTGTGGTGGAACTTCCAACCTCTAAAGGGATGAACACCATTTTGGTTGTCGTGGATCGTTTTTCCAAACAGGCTCATTTCATTCCTCTCAAAGGCCTACCCAATTCCGCCACTTTGGCAGACATGTTTGTTAGGGAGATATTCCGCATTCACGGAGTTCCTCTCTCCATCGTATCTGATCGAGGTACACAATTTGTCTCAAAATTTTGGCGGGCCTTCGCTCGCAGGATGGATATCACCCTCTATTTTTCTTCCGGGTATCATCCCCAAACTAATGGGCAAACCAGAGAACGAACCAGACGCTGGAGCAATACCTCCGATGCTTCATCGCGGACAGCCAGGATAATTGGGTAGATTTACTTCCGTGGGCAGAGTTCTCCCATAATTCTTTAAAGAAAAGCTCCATGCTGAAATCCCCTTTTTTCATTAATTATGGTTTTCACCCAGGTCAGCTGCCCATCACCTCAGTTCCTTCCGGGTGTAGAGGGAGAAAGGGGGTGGCCCGGGATTAAAGGGGTTACACCCCATTTGGCCATCCCCTGACCTCACCCGGGAGTCAAAGGGTTAACTGGGCTAAGACCCAGAACGGTGATTTAACCCCTGTAATGACATGTACATGTGTATTCCCCTGTTTCCCCTGTTTTATTGTAACATCTGGTCTGCAGCACACACACACACTGGGATCCATCCGGGAGCACAAGGGTTAATAGTTGTATAGTGATTATAGCCCATTGTGTAATTTTTCCGCCTTTTCAGGCACCATTTTGCAGGTTCCCATAGGCCGCCATTAGGGCTCAATGCTTTTTAATGGTAAATCCTGCTGTGGAGTCCTGTTCCTGAGAAGACCAACAGATGGTGTCCGAGAGGGAGAGCGGCGGTTTCCCATTGAAAGCCAATTGGCTCATTGACTTCAATGGAGAAACCCTCGAGAGAGCTTTCCGGGAACGAGTTGGCTGCCGTCCAAACCGCTTAACTGCAAAGCGGATACAATTTCAATAGAAGAGCTTTGATCACTTACAAGTCAAGTTCAACGACAAGTGGCATGGGAATAAACAGTTCTAGGGCCCCTAGGAATAAAATTCTTTCTGTCCCTAGTTCCTAGACCTCCCCCCACTCGACCACAACCGGGTCCCCGTATCCAGGACCCCCGATAAGGGTCGAACCGAGAAGAGCGGGCCGCGCCATAGGGGTTATTTTAACCTTGTAATTCTACTCCTAGCCTTGTGTGAGCCATGAGGATCGAGGAGGATGTGTGCCTCCTTTGTATGTCCCTATTTGTTACACTATTCTCTTTGCACCGGCAGGTAAACTATAGTATACTAACTGACATATACATTATACATTATACATTATACATATTACATACAGCAAGGTTAGCGGTAGATCACAGTTAGTATACAAGTATTTGATACCCTGGTCGCAAGATTACGGCGGATTCCTCTCTCTTTTCATATTTCCCAGGGTACTCGTCCTCTCGCCGAGTACGCTTTGGACTTCCGGACCATCGCGGCGGAGCCTCATGGAATGATAGCTCACTCTCCGCAGTTTTTGGCAAGGTTGTCTGACGCATTAAGGACCACAGTTGGCCCAATGGAGAGACCCACCAGATTGGAGGAGCTCATTGCAGTCTGCATCCGCGTGGACCAGCGGCTACGAGAAAAGAAGACTTGAACGTGCTCTTCCTCGTACCATTTCCCCTCGGTCTACCAGCCGCAACCTGTCCTTATGTTCCCCAACCATGCATGAGCCCGAACCTATGCAGCTCGGAGGTGATCGGCTATCCGCGTCTGAGAGCAGCGCGCGACAAGATGGTGGGCTTTCCATTATTGCGGTCATTCCGGTCATCTTTGGCAAGCTGTCCTCTGCGTCCGGGAAACGCCAAAATCCAATAAGGTATGAGAGGGTCTATGGGTTGTTAATCTCTTCCTCTCTTTTTTCTCTAAAAAACTTCCCACCAGAATAATTGCCTACTCTCTGGCCTGGAATATTCCCTGATCCCCGCCTCCGCATAAATAGATTGGGTCTCAGGGAAACTTATTGATCAGAGTTTAGCCTATAGAATAAGATTCCTTTCTGATCTAAAGCTGTTCCAGTTGCTGGAGGTCATAGACGGGTGTCCACTCCAACCAGCTTTTGTTTCCCTGGAGACTTTGCTCTCTATCCCTCTCCACGGAGGATGGTCACAAGAGAAGATATCTTGGACGTGATCCATACTCATCGGTAGTGTGATTCTGGGGACTCCCGTGGTTGCAACTACAAAACCACAACTGGATTGGTTAATAAAGAACCCATACGTTGGAGACCCAATGCCTCAAGACCTGTCTTCCCCCCCACAACAGATGTAGCGGAGTGGATTTATCTGCGGGTCCAAAACATATCTCCAACGGTCTAATGGGACTCCTGGTGGACGTTTTTGATAAGGTGCGTTCAGAAAGTGTTACCCCCCCATAGAGTTTTGACTGTCCTATTGACCTCTCCGGTGCTGCCCTACCCAAGAGCCGTTCTTACCCCCTATCCATACCCGAGTCCCGGCATGGCCGAGTATATCCAGGATAACTTGAGGAAGGGTTCATTCGCAATCTTCATCGCCTGTGGAGCTGGATTTTTTTTGTTAAGAAAAAGGATGGCTCCTTGCGTCCCTGTATTGACTACATAGGTTTAACAAGATTACGATCAAGAACCGTTATCCCCTGCCACTATATTCGAACTCTCAATCGCTACACAGGGGGCAACAATTTTTCCAAACTTGATCTCCGCGGAGCCTCTATAACCTTGTCCGCATCCGTCAGGGCGACGAGTGAAGACCGCCTTTAAAACCCGGGATGGACTTATGAAATACTATGTATGCCTTTCGGTTGTGCAATGCCCGGCGGTCTTCCAGGAGTTTGTCAACGAGATCTTCCGCGATCTCCTCAACAGCTTCGTTATCGTATACCTTGACGATACCTATCTTTTCTAAATCTCTCTCTGACCACATCAGCACACCAAATAGTCCTGTCCCGCCTTCGGGAGAACCAGCTCTACGCTAAGTAGAGAAATGTTATTTTCATCTTTCTTCCATTCCCTTTCTTGAACATCATTTCTAGCACTGGCTTCTCTAGGACCCAGTCAAACTCAAAGCTGTCTTAGAATGGCCACAACCCACCTCCTGAAAGCCATACAGCGATTCTTTGGATTCTTGGGTTTGCGAATTAATATCGTAAATTCATCAAGAAATTTTTCTATCGTGGCTCCCATTATGCCCTTACCAAAAAGGAGGCTAACACAGCTGTTTGGTCTCCTGCATCTCCAAGATCTCCTCAAAAATCTTTCGCTTCTGCTCCTATTTTGCGTCATCCTGACCCCGGGCTTCCCTTTACTGAGAGTAGACGCATCCGACGTGTGGTGCGAGACAGTCCCCACAGGCCAAACTTCATCCTGTGGGTTCTTTAAAAAAAAAATTTCTTCGGAAAACGGAAACTATGACGTTGGAAACAGAGAAGCTCCTGGCGATTAAAACTCGACTTCAGGAATGGAGACATCTTTGGAGGGAACAGGAGACCCCATTTCAATCTTTACTGATCATATAAAAATTTGCTTTACATTGAGAGTGCATGTCGCCTTGGGCACGTCAGGCTCGATGGTCTCGCTTTTCTTTTCGAGATTTTATTATCACATATCTTACATTCCTGGCTCAAAGAATCAAAAGGCAGGTGCACTTCACGTTCAATTCCGTCTGAGGACAATTCCGAGTGTATCTTGAAACAATCTTACCCCCAAATATATAATACGGCCAACTCTTTCGATATCCTGGATCAGGCAGGTCATGGCAGCACAATCTAACCTCCGAGGGGCCTTAAGGTGCGGTCGGCCGTCTCTATGCAGCTCCAAGCTTCCTTAAGAAGATTCTTGAGTGGGGTCTCTTCTTCTAGGTCAGCGGTCATCCAGGCATTGAAGGACTTCTGCCTTCATTGGTCGTACCTTTGGTGGCCAAAACCGTTGCAGGACATTTTGGAGTACGTAAAAACACTGTCAATTTGCACACAGGTTAAGACCGTTCGTAAAAAGCCGTGCGGCCTTCTACAACCCTCCCTATACCAGAACGCCCATGGAGTCATCTGTCAGGACTTGTGGTTGGAACTTCCAACCTCTAAAGGGATGACACCTCATTGGTTGTCGTGGATCGTTTTTCCAAACAGGTCATCATTCCTCTCAAAGGCCTACCAATCCGCCACTTTGGCAGACATGTGTTAGGGAGATATTCGCATTCACGGAGTTCCTCTCTCCATCGTATCTGATCGAGGTACACAATTTGTCTCAAAATTTTGGCGGGCCTTCGCTCGCAGGATGGATATCACCCTTATTTTTCTTCCGGTATATCCCCAACTAAAGGGCAAACCAGAGAACGAAACAGACGCTGGAGCAATACCTCCGATGCTTCATCGCGGACAGCCAGGATAATTGGGTAATTTACTTCCGTGGGCAGAGTTCTCCCATAATTCTTTAAAGAAAAGCTCCATGCTGAATCCCTTTTATTAATTATGGTTTTCACCCAGTCAGCTGCCCATACCAGTTCCTTCCGGGTGTAGAGGGAGGAGAAAGGGGGTGGCCCGGGATTAAAGGGTTACACCCCATTTGGCCATCCCTGACCTCACCGCGGAGTCAAAGGGTTAACTGGGCTAAGACCCAGAACGGTGTGATAACCCCTGTAATGACATGTAAAAGTGTATTCCCTGTTTCCCCTGTTTATTGTAACATCTGGGTCTGCAGCACACACACACACTGGGATCCATCCGGGAGACAAGGGTTAATAGTTGTATAGTGATTATAGCCTTGTGTAATTTTTCCCCTTTCAGGCACCATTTGCAGGTTCCATAGGCCGCCATTAGGGCTCAATGCTTTTTAATGGTAATCCTGTGGTGGAGTCCTGTTCCTGAGAAGACCAACAGATGGCGTCGAGAGGGAGAGCGGCGGTTTCCCATTGAAAGTCCAATTGGCTCATTGACTCAATGGAGAAACCTCGAGAGAGCTTTCCAGGAACGAGTTGGCTGCCGTCCAAACCGCTTAACGCAAAGCGGATACAAATTTCAATAGAAGAGCTTTGATCACTTACAAGTCAAGTTCAACGACAAGTGGCATGGGAATAAACAGTTCTAGGGCCCCTAGGAATAAAATTCTTTCTGTCCCTAGTTCCTAGACCTCCCCCCACTCGACCACAACCGGGTCCCCGTATCCAGGACCCCCGATAAGGGTCGAACCGAGAAGAGCGGGCCGCGCCATAGGTTCCAATGGCGGCGGCAGAAACAGCTCAGGAAAACGGCTAAGTGTCAAATGCAGAAATTTGGTATTCCATAGCTCCGGTTCTGGAGGGTCCAGAGAGTCAGGGTTTGGGGTATCTGTAACCACTGCTCCGGCATCACTGCAGAACCATCCTTGACCCTCTGGGACCAACCCGACGGAGTGTGGACCCCCTTGAAAGTTCAGGATTTTTCCCATAGACTCCAATGGCGGCCAAACCCCATTGACCGGCTACAGCGGAAAACTCCCATTGACTTCAACGGTGGCATCGCCCCGTTGAAAGTCTATGGCGGGGATTCCCATAGCCGCCAATGGCGGCGGTTTGCCATTGAAAGTCTATGGCGGCGAAGCCTGTTGTTTTCAATGGGGATTTAGTGAAAAACCGTGATTTAATTTACAGCGGAGATTTGTGTATTAAAATGTAAAACGGTTTTAAGTGTATTTGTGTATCTCCGGTTTCCCAGGTCATAGCAGGTCGCAAATTGGACCATAGGGTGTCCCAGTTCCAGCATTGAGAACTGGGATGTTTGGATCTGCTGGACCCAAAGGAACCGGATATTTTAATATGTTCATGTTTTATCCAACATACTGTATTCCGAGATATGGGTAAAACTCAGAGGAAATTCCTTTGCATACCAGGGTAGCATATGGCCAGAAAGGCGACCCAATGTCTAGGACTTGAGTATGTTTCAAAGGAGTTTGTCACCTCCACTGTTTGCATGAGGGTGGAGACTACTCAAACCAGAGCAGTCATCAAGTGTTCCATTTCACACCTCACAACAAAGAATTTCCTGCCAGGTACTCCGTTTGGTAGACTAGCTGGCATTCCTGATATAGAGGAGGGGTTATAGAAATGGGACCCCAGAGCTCTACTGCGCATATACCAACTAGCCGGGGGCATGGGTCAAAAAGTGTTGCCACGTTAACCACTGGCTAGAGTTAATTGCAAACCAATCCACGGTACTCAATGTTAAGGATAGGGCACAAAAGGTTTATAAACTGATGTTCACCCTGTATCCTTTGTCTTCAATTTATCATCTGATGGCTTCCTAATTGCGAGAGAATTGCTATGCTATATACTTCTCATTCCCCAACCCCAAAGTAAGTGTACTTCTTGTTTGTTACTGTATTATTCGTGTGTTCACCTATCCAAAGGAATAAATATACTTTATTATATCTAAGACTCGTCCCAGTTCAGACCCAGTGATAAATATATATCATCTGTTATATATATTTATGTGTGACTATACAGCCTGCCATAATCTCACCGTGACAGGCGTGTATAATAACTGGTGGCAGCGGCGGGATTGAACTGGACCTGGATTACAGTATTCTGCGGGGCACTGTGATCTAGCAGGAACTTGATGGTAATTGCGAGTTCCTGGGTCTAAAGATATTGAACACACGTTAGTGCAACAAGTAACGCAAGTTGTCACACCACCTCACCTGCTGCGACCCAGAACCATGAGTGAAGCGGAGAACGCCTATTACCTGAAAACTAGAAATCAGCTAAAAGACAAGTGCCGTGCCTATGGACTGGAATATGTGGACCAGGAGGTCGAGGACATGATTGCCGCAATCACAGCACATGAAGCCCAGCTTGCAGAGTCTCAGGATACGACTCAGCTTGCCCTTGTGCAGCCACTCGGAGATCAGGGACTGAACCCAGTGCCGGAGCGGCAGGATCCCGGGGAGGGGACAAGTGCACCTCCCGGGACAAGTGCAACATGATGGGCACTGATGGCTACGGCCACCAGTCCGTTTACCCCTGAAATGTTGGCGCTGATTACAACGTGGGGAGACCGAGGGAGAGCGGAGGAGCAGGTAAAGTTTATCTCAATGGCAGTGAACAGACCCGCTTATTGCCCCCCGGTCCAACCCCGCAAAGATGAACTCCAACTGGACAAGCACAGTCTCACCAAGTACGTGGAAGGCACTGATCGGATCGACATGATTTTAAGGAACTTTGAAACGCAGTGCCGGCGGAACGGGGTGCTTCCCCAGCATAGGGTTGCACGCCTGGACCCGCTACTCTCCGGCTTGGCTAAGCAGACCTTGATGGCGCTTACAGATGAGTTTGTTGATGACTATGACCACCTGAAAGAACTTTTGCTGTTTCAGCACGGTTTTACCCCTGAAGCTTACCGGGGTAAGTTCCGGCTGGAGGAGAGGCACCCTCAGGAGACCTATGTCACTCATGTGACCCGCATGGCTTTGTACGGGCTACACTGGGTGGAGGGCTCTGAGGCCAGGACTTACCAACGCCTGCTGGACCTCATCTTTCAATAGCAGCTCATGCAGCAGTGCCCGCCGGCGGTGAGGGCTTTTGTGTATGATAAAAAGCCCAAGACCTACACCGAGGCGGCGAGGATGGCCGATGACTATGTGGTCAGCCAGTCCCAGATGACCGCCAAGGTACCAGCCAAAGCGGTAACCCCACCGGTGACAGCCAAGAAAGCTGTGAGTACCCCCCAGTGGACCCAAAAGCCGCCTGCGGGCAGCGGGTCACAGAAGGCGGGAGAGCTCCGGCATGAGCGCCGGTGCTACAATTGTAACAGCACTGGTCACCTCAGACCAGATTGCCCAGAACCACTTCGTTCCAACGGACCCTATCGAGGGCAACGCACCCCAGCTGCGAAGTCGGTAGCCCGCGTGCGGGTGGCTTCCACCAAAGAACCAGGACCGGTTATGGAAACAACTCCCAGCGAGACATCCCATGTCACCCCTATCCCGGTTTCATCGGTGCCTACAGCCAGGAGCGGAGGACATCTCAGCGCAGACCTGCAGCAGACAGACGGCCGGAGCAAACATCTTACCCCGGTCACAGTCGGTGACCGGCCAGCAGACGGCTTGCTGGATTCAGGAGCCGCTGTGAACCTTGGTCCGACCTGATATGGTCCGGCCAGAGGAATTGCTCCCAGGCCCTGGGATGCAGATCACTGTGGCCGACGGAGAGCCACGTTTCCTGAAGTTGGCCCGCATCTTTTTGGATTGGGGGGTGGGCAAGGGTGTGCGGGAGGTGGGGGTTTTACCCGGTTTGGATGCCGACATTCTTTTGGGCAACGACCTGGGACCGATGACCTGCACTACGACCGTGTGCCCCAGCCCGCTGCAGTAGCGGCGGTTACCAGGAGCCAGACCGCGGAAATGCCGGCGGCGGCCACTCCAGTCCCCCAGCCTTTGGGACCAATGTTAGCAGAGGGCACAGAGGAGCCCGGGGAGGTAAGCCAGGATCAGTTGCAACCACAGGCTGACTTACTGTTCCCCCTTACCTTGTCCCCTCCCCCTGACAATGACATGACTGGGGGGTGGCCAGACTTAGGAGCCCAGTTTAGGGAGGCAGTGAAGGCAGACCCTACCTGGCCGGTGTGAGACTTCGGGCGTCCAAATCTCAGGCAGGGGAGGGCACTGAGCGCTGCCTATGGCATAAGGGACTCCTATACAGAGAAGAAGGGAACCGTGAATAGAGGAGGGATTGACCGGTAAGAGATAGCTAGTAGTGCCCCAGGGGTACCGACAGCAATTGTTACGGGTAGCTCACTCTATTCCGTTAGCGGGACATCAGGGGGTCACCAGGACGCGAGCCCGGTTATTGCAGCGTTACTACTGGCCGGGGGCATCCCGAGATGCGAGCAATTTCTGCCACTCTTGTGATGCCTGCCAGCGAGTAGGTAAGGCGGGCGACCGTGTGAAGGCACCCCTGAAACCCCTACCGATAATAGGGGAACCCTTCCAGAAGGTAGCGATGGACCTGAAAGGACCCCTCATGATTCCTAGCAGGTCAGGGAAGCGCTACATCCTCATGGTGGTGGATTTTGCCACCCGGTACCCTGAGGCGGTAGCGCTTGGCACCATAAGTGCCAAGACAGTGGCAGCAGCTTTGCTGAACATTTTTGCTAGGGTAGGTTTCCCTAGTGAGATCCTAACCGATCAGGGGTCGCAGTTCATGAGTGAACTGTTACATTGTCTCTGGGATGCCTGCGGTGTACAGCACCGGCGCACTACCCCTTACCATCCCCAGACAAACGGATTATGTGAGAGGTTTAACGGGACCCTGAAGCAGATGCTTCGGACCTTTATAGAGGCGGAGGGGAAAGACTGGGAGATTTACCTGCAGCACTTGCTGTTTGCCTACCGAGAGGTACCACAAGAATCTACAGGCTTCTCCCCCTTCGAGCTACTATATGGCCGCAGGGCATGTGGACCTCTGGACCTATTCCGTGAGGGATGGGAAGGGGAGACTACTGCTACTGATGCTTCAGTGATCCAGTATGTGGTAGATCTCAGAGACCGGTTAGAGATGCTCATGGGGGTGGCCCAGGACCACCTCAGGGCTGCTCAGACCAAGCAGAAGCGATGGTTTGACTAGCAGGCCCATAGCAGAGAATTCATCCCAGGACAGCAGGTGCTTGTTCTCAAACCCACTCGGGAGAACAAGCTGATGGCTGCCTGGTCGGGACCGTACTCGGTTATCCGAAAGGTGAATGAGTGCAACTACGTTGTACAGGTAGCACCAGAGAGGCACAAAACATACCAGATCAACATGTTGAAAGAGTACAGAGCACGGAGTATGGGAGCAGTGCTGGCCATTTGTAGCCCACTGCTGGAAGATCCGGCGAGCAATGCTCTGTCTGATCTCCTAGGGGAGGCAAGGCAGGGAAACACTGTAGAGCAGGTAGAGATAGGGGCACAGTTGAGTGCTAGGCAGAAGGGAGAAGCCAGGGACATGCTAGCTCAGTATAGCGCCCTCTTCACTGACATGCCAGGGACCACCCATCTCAAAAAACACCCAGTACACACAGGGGACCTGCAGCCTCTGCATAAGCACACTTATAGAGTGTCAGCAGAGGTCAAGACCAGTATGGAGAGAGAGATTGAGGAGATGCTGACCCTAGGGGTAATTACTCCGTCCCAGAGCCCTTGGGCAAGTCCAGTAGTCCTAGTTCCTAAAAAGGACCACCAGGTTTTGTGTGGACTACCGGTTGCTCAACGCTGGGACGGTGT
This sequence comes from Ascaphus truei, assembly GCA_036426205.1. Classification (NCBI taxonomy): domain Eukaryota; kingdom Metazoa; phylum Chordata; class Amphibia; order Anura; family Ascaphidae; genus Ascaphus; species Ascaphus truei. The sequence goes on along the minus strand of WSYH01000242.1, from coordinate 210,890 downwards.
CAGATGCTTACCCCATGCCCCGCATGGATGAGTTACTAGATGAACTCGCGGGGGCAAAGTATCTGACCACCATGGATTTGAGCAAAGGCTATTGGCAAATCCCACTGACCCTGGAGGCTAGGGAGAAGTCAGCATTCATCACTCCAAGTGGCCTCTATGAGTTCTTAGTGACGCCATTTGGGATGAAGAATGCCCCGGCTACCTTCCAACGCCTGGTCAATAGGTTACTGGAAGGGATGCAGAGCTATGCCAGGGCTTACTTAGATGACATTGCTGTCTTTAGTAATTCCTGGGAATCCCACCTAGGACATGTGTCTGCGGTGCTGGGTAGGATCAGGGAGGCTGGGCTTACCTTAAAACCCACTAAGTGTATGGTAGGGATGGCAGAAGTCCTGTACTTAGGGCACAGGGTGGGTGGAGGGCATCTCAAACCAGAGCCAGCCAAGGTAGAAGCCATAGTTGAGTGGCCTGTTCCAAAAACCAAGAAACAGGTCATGGCATTTTTGGGCACCGCAGGATACTATAGGAAATTTGTCCCACAGTACAGCGCCTTGGCCAAGCCCCTGACTGATCTGACCAAGAAGCAACTGCCTGTACTTATTACCTGGACTCCTGCCTGTGAAACTGCTTTCCAGGCCCTGAAAACTGCGCTTGCTGGAGCCCCTATACTGGCTGCCCCAGACTATACCAAGCATTTTCTTATACAAACTGATGCCTCAGACTTTGGTGTGGGGGCTGTGTTAAGCCAGGTGGGGGACGACAGCAAAGAACACCCTGTGGTGTATCTAAGTCGCAAACTGCTCCCCAGGGAAGTGGCATATGCCACCATTGAGAAAGAGTGTTTGGCCATTGTGTGGGCACTCAAAAAACTTCAGCCCTATGTATATGGGAGGGCTTCCACGGTCATCACAGACCACAATCCCCTGAGTTGGCTACAGAGGGTATCAGGGGAGAATGCCAAGTTGCTGAGATGGAGCTTGGCTTTGCAAGAATTTGAATTTACCATTCAACACAAAAAAGGCAGTGAAAACAGCAATGCTGATGGACTTTCACGCCAGGACTATCCCTCTGAGACTGAATTCATTAATGGTGCCAGCAGTGCCCCACTCCCCGTTAGGGCCAGTGGGCCACAGGTCACCCATTAAGAAGGGGAGGTGTAGAGGGAGAAAGGGGCTGGCCCGGGATTAATGGGGTTACACCCCATTTGGCCATCCCCTGACCTCACCCGGGAGTCAAAGGGTTAACTGGGCTAAGACCCAGAACGGTGATTTAACCCCTGTAATGACATGTACATGTGTATTCCCCTGTTTCCCCTGTTTTATTGTAACATCTGGTCTGCAGCACACACACACTGGGATCCATCCGGGAGCACAAGGGTTAATAGTTGTATAGTGATTATAGCCCTTTGTGTAATTTTCCCACCTTTTCAGGCACCATTTTGCAGGTTCACATAGGCCGCCATTAGGGCTCAATGCTTTTTAATGGTGAATCCTGCTGTGGAGTCCTGTTCCTGAGAAGACCAGCAGATGGAGTCCGAGAGGGAGAGCGGCGGTTTCCCATTTAAAGCCAATGGGCTCATTGACTTCAATGGAGAAACCCTCGAGAGAGCTTTCCGGGAACGAGTTGGCTGCCGTCCAAACCGCTTAACCGCAAAGCGGATACAATTTCAATAGAAGAGCTTTGATCACTTACAAGTCAAGTTCAACGACAAGTGGTGTGGGAATAAACAGTTCTAGGGCCCCTAGGAATAAAATTGTTTCTGTCCCTAGTTCCTAGACCTCCCCCCACTCGACCACAACCGGTTCCCCGTATCCTGGACCCCCGATAAGGGTCGAACCGAGAAGAGCGGGCCGCGCCATAGGTTCCAATGGCGGCGGCAGAAACAGCTCAGGAAAACGGCTAAGTGTCAAATGCAGAAATTTGGTATTCCATAGCTCCGGTTCCGGAGGGTCAGAGAGTCAGGGTTTGGGGTATTTGTAGCCACTGCTCCGGCATCGCTGCGGAACCATCCTTGACCCTCTGGGACCAACCCGACGGAGTGTGGACCCCCTTGAAAGTTCAGGATTTTTCCCATAGACTCCAATGGCGGCCAAACCCCATTGACCGGCTAAGGCGGAAAACTCCCATTGACTTCAACGGCGGCATCGCCCCGTTGAAAGTCTATGGCGGGGATTCCCATAGCCGCCAACGGCGGCGGTTTGCCATTGAAAGTCTATGGCAGCGAAGCCCGTTGTTTTCAATGGGGATTTAGTGAAAAACCGTGATTTAATTTACAGCGGAGATTTGTGTATTAAAATGTAAAACGGTTTTAAGTGTATTTGTGTATCTCCGGTTTCCCAGGTCGTAGCAGGTCGCAAATTGGACCATAGGGTGTTCCAGTTCCGGCATTGAGAACTGGGAAGTTTGGATCTGCTGGACCCAAAGGAACCGGATATTTTAATATGTTCATGTTTTATCCAACATACTGTATTCCGAGATATGGGTAAAACTCAGAGGAAATTCCTTTGCATACCAGGGTAGCATATGGCCAGAAAGGTGACCCAATGTCTAGTTCTTGAGTATGTTTCAAAGGAGTTTGTCACCTCCACTGTTTGCATGAGGGTGGAGACTACTCAAACCAGAGCAGTCTTCAAGTGTTCCATTTCACACCTCACAACAAAGGATTTCCTGCCAGGTACTCCGTTTGGTAGACTAGCTGGCATTCTTGATATAGAGGAGGGGTTATAGAAATGGGACCCCAGAGCTCTACTGCGCATATACCAACTAGCCGGGGGCATGGGTCAAAAAGTGTTGCCACGTTAACCACTGGCTAGAGTTAATTGCAAACCAATCCACGGTACTCAATGTTAAGGATAGGGCACAAAAGGTTTATAAACTGATGTTCACCCTGTATCCTTTGTCTTCAATTTATCATCTGATGGCTACCTGATTGCAAGAGAATTGCTATGCTATATACTTCTCATTCCCCAACCCCAAAGTAAGTGTACTTCTTGTTTGTTACTGTATTATTCGTGTGTTCACCTATCCAAAGGAATAAATATACTTTATTATATCTAAGACTCGTCCCAGTTCAGACCCAGTGATAAATATATATCATCTGTTATATATATTTATGTGTGACTATACAGCCTGCCATAATCTCACCGTGACACCGGGGTTCCAGCGGCTGATGTCCGAATCAAGGATCTTCAGGAATCCTGGAAAAAGATCCAAGAGGCTTTGAGAAAGTCAACCCACAGACAAAAGGCACAGGCAGATCTTCACCGCCGTCAGGCACCAGTCTTCAAGCCAGGGGATAAGGTCTAGCTTTCCTCCAAGAACATTAGACTGAAGACTCCAAGCCACAAGCTGGCTCCCAGGTACTTGGGCCCATTCTCAGTAGTGGAACGGATAAATCCTGTGGCATATCGTCTGGAACTTCCTCCATCCATGAAGATACCCTCCGTCTTCCACGTGTCACTGCTGAAACCTGTGTTCCAGAGTCCGCGGTTCCACAGGACACCGATTGACCCTAAACCAGCCATAGTTCAGGGGTAGGAGGAGTTTGAGATTCAGTCTATTCTGGATTCCAGGAGGACGAGGGGTTGAGTGCAGTACCTGGTTCACTGGAGGGACTTTGGTCCAGAGGAAAGATCTTGGGTACCCTACCATCAAATTCATGCTCCCAGACTGCTGAGACTCTTTCACTCTAAATTCCCCCAAAAGCCATATTAGTGTCGTCCTGAGGCCGCTCCTCAAAGGGGGGTACTGTAAGACTTCGGGGAACACCTCTCCTAAAGAGGGTTCCTCCCTTGCCGCAACACACCCGGCGCTCCCTGGCCCCACAGACTCACCGCATCGAGCGGGACCCTTCTCCTGCCTCTCTCGTTCCCGCGGCTGCCTCAGGACGCGCGCATGCACGCGCACACACAGGGACTCTTCTGCCCTCTCGCGGGATGAACTCCCGTCCCCTGCTCAGGCCGCGCGCACCTCCTTCCACTTCATTCCCCGCGGTGGTTGATGAAAGCGCGCATGCGCGCGCACGAACCAGAACTGTTACGTTCTCCCACAGGAGGAGTTCCTGCCCCCAGCTTAGGCCGCGTGTTCCTCTCCCGCGCGGCGCACACACCTGATGTGCGTGCACCGCCCACAAGCCTCGCATCCAGCACAGCTGTGGCAATCTTGTTCCCACCAATCCTTTTCTTCCCTGGGGCCGCTCCCTCGTCACTCCCCCTCTCCCTATTGGTTCTTCCTCCTATTTATACCTTGCTCAGCCATTCCTTCTTTGGCTGAGCATAGTTCTGAATGACCAGTGTTAACCACGGTCGTGTTTGCCTTAGCTCTTGTCCCTTTGTCTTTTCTTGTGATCTTTTGTGTACCGAACCGGCTTGGCTGTGGATCCGCTCTGGACTTCAACTTTTTGGCTAGTGTCCTGACCTCCTGAACTCTCCGACCTCTTTCCTCTGCTTACGGATTCTGATCCACCTTCCGCCTCTGGACCCCAGGTTCTCGGTACCAACTATCTTCTGGAACCTCCCTTCTAGTCCGCCGAGTATCTTACTTTATCTTATACTCCCGTACGGTTCCAGACGCCTATTTTCCACTTTCCAGGCATGTCCCCGTTGCTGTGGGCGCAGGTGTTACTCTTCTCACCTCAGTTTCGGGGTCTCTCCTTGTCCGTGGTGAGCACACCATTACACCATGTCCCCTCCGGTCCCCGCTCCCCTTTCTTACCCTCGTTGCAGTGGAGGCTGCTGCGGGTAGCGAGAGGCTCGCTAGCGGCTCCCTCCGTAGGGTGCCGCCATTGTTGTGTGCGCGCGCACACACACGCAAGAGCTCACGCATGCGCAAATGCGGTGTAGCTTTAGTATAGGGCCTTGCCGGTTGACGCATGTGCAAATGCGAGTGCGGCAGCCATTATAGTGTTGTGCATGCGCAGCACACCATGCGCACGCGGTCCCAATGATAAGTAGGCTGCAGACTGACTACAACTCCCATGCTGCATAGGGAGATGCTGCCACGTGACTCACCACAACGAATGGGATGGCTGGGTTGCTATTGGAAGGGAGGAAAGCATGCTGGGACAGGAAGCAGTCAGTCAAGATCGGGGCCTGAATGGTGCAGGTAGTGTCCACGGAGCTGTGCTCCAGGGACTAGGCCAGAAGTTACCCCCAAGGGCCCAGTTAGTCCCCTGAGACACAGTAGAGATACCTATTGTAATTGCTGTTGGGAAAGCCTTAAGATAGGGACCTTTCCACCATTAGCATTTTTGTGACAGGTGCTGCAGGACATTGCCTGAACAACAGTGCAGCTTGTTATCTGAGAGCAGATCAGGACTCCATATTAGAGACTGCTTACAAGGGATCATCTGGCTGGAAGTCCTTCAGAGAAGTCAGCCTGCGAAGCCATCCAAGTGAGGAGCAACATACCGCGTCGCGGAACCACGTTGCGGTGTTACAGATTGCTGCTCGTTATCCTGGTCTGGACCATGACCAGGAAGGTATTAATAAGTGCACCACCGGGCCCCAACACAGGGAAGCGCGCTATCCCCCACACATACACTCTTGCTTGTGGACACTCAGGGGTTAAGTGCGCAGGCACGTTAGTACTCGGGGGTTTCCATCTGGGAGGTATTATTGTGGAGTATTACATTGAGTTATATGATGGGGTTGTGTACAGTGTTATAATATGATATAAGCAGAACATATGTGTCTAGTAAATACTGTTCTTATACAAACGTGTGTATTTACTGTGTATGTTGGTTCCGGTGAAGATCTCTTATCGGTGGAGGTGCTGCACCATGCATAAGTGTATCCTAGGCTCCCAGTGGCAGAGGTTCAGGCCTCCTGTTAGCCACACAGGTAAAAGTAGCACGTGTAGTTTCAGTACACCAAAAAGTAATACATTGAGAGTTACCTCTCGCTTTCAAGTATGTCCTGGGCATAGAGTTAAAATAACAGATAATACATGGTTACAAATACAGTTACATAAGTGAACAGGGTATACATTATATACAAGACATTGCATGCACAGTTAAAGATAATATATATACAGGCATACCTCGGTTTAAGGACACTCACTTTAAGTACACTCACGAGTAAGGACATATCGCCCAATAGGCAAACGGCAGCTAACGCATGCGCCTGTCAGCAATACCAGCACCCTACCTGTACCATAACTGTGCACAAGCGGGGAGACTATAGAGCCTGTTACAAATGCATTATCTATCTACATCAGTTATGCACGTATTTGACGATTGCAGTACAATACATGCATCAATAAGTGGAAAAAAGGTAGTGCTTCACTTTATGTACATTTTCGCTTTACATACATGCTCTGGACCCATTGCGTACATTAATGCGGGGTATGCCTGTATTATGAGCGTATGTAACAGTTACAGACCAGATTAAAATGTGAGACAGCTTTGGTTTTGAAAGAACTTAAACTGGTGGTGGATGTGAGAGTCTCCGGTAGGTTGTTCCAGTTTTGGGGTGCAGGGTAAGAGACGGAGGAGCGGCCGGATACTTTGTTGAGCCTTGGGACCATGAGCAGTCTTTTGGAGTCAGATCTCAGATGATAAGTGCTGCATGTGGTATGTACTCTATGTTGGCAGTTTCTGCTGTGTCAGGCTCAATCCAAGTATTTCCCTTTTGTTAGAACCGTAAAGGTGTATGAAATTACTGTCAGATATTTCTAATAGGAGTTGCTGCATTTTCCTTAGAATGTATTACATTTGAAAGGTTATAAAGTTTGTGTGAGGTGGTTGATGGTGAATGGCACTGCCCCTGCGCCTAGAGAAAACACAACTTTACATCCAGCCTCTGCTGATTGCTTGATAACAAAACCCATCTTGCCTTAAATCATAGCCCTGCAAAAGTTACTGGGTGACGGGGTTAACCGGGCTCACTAATAAAGGTTCAGCCCACTTGGTTACCCCTGATCCATGTGTTGAGGTACTAGAGTGTCAGCTCTTGGACCCAGATGTCATAAATGCATTACTGTGACTGTGTGCAAATTATGCAACATTAAAGATTTATTTGTGTATTGCCTTTCCTGGGGTGCTGGGACCGGGAGATTTCTAGGCTGTAAGTTTCAGGGTGGTTTATCCGGAGAAAGTCTTTACGGAATGTGTCTATGTATTGGGGTTTCGGAGTTCTGGGATACCCCAAAAGTTGGATCCGGGAATCGAGTGAGATTCTCGGATACAGCCAAGCACATTGCTCCGGGCAAACTTGGACTCTGGAAACGCTCTTACAACTCACTGCCAGGATTCCTGCAGCAGCATCTTACAGACAGGGTAAATGGGTATGAAGGGGTTAATGTATACCTGCAACCATACAGGGGGTCCCTAGTATAAAGAGGGTTCCCTAGTATGAGAGGTGCCCAGATACATGCCCAGGTACCCTGGACCTGGAATAGGGTTTCATGGGGTGCTCCAGCTATGTGACAAAGCTAAGAGTGATTTCTTGTGTGTAAAAAGTTTTAAAGTTATTTGTAAAGTATGCCAAGAATGAGGCTAGTGAGTGTAGGCAACGTATACCCTCACTCCATCCCTGACACCAGAACAGGGACTTATACAACTGTGAATGAACTGTGGGATTTCCAAGTCATGGATTCCGAGAGACCAGATGGCTACCAAGCTTTGTGCCTATGGGTCTATGTGGAGTCAGGACTTGAAAGCCTCAGGGATGTCAAGGTGTTAGAACAGGAGAGATACTGCAGTTCTGCTTGAGTAACTGCATACAGGGCTAACACAGGGCTATCCGGCCACCATTTGAAAGAGCCCAGACTCTGTGGAGCATGGACAGTGAGTGGGCTCAATATGCAAAGAGGCAGAGGTGCCAGGTTGGCGCATGCCCCTTTGCAGAATGAGAAATGGTACCCACCTGGCTTTACCATACCAGCAAATCAGTGATTGGCTGGCAGGAGAATTCCCACGCTCTGATAGGCTGTAGAGGTTTATGAGTGGGACCCTGAAACCATAAGGAGCCTTGCAGCCAATCAGGAGTGCAGATTCCAAGCGCCAAACCATCAGCGGCAAATTTAAAGATGCTCTCTACTGAATGGACGCGAGCCGGCTTTAAAAATTTTAACTCAAGAATTCTTCTAAGTCCCACTTCTGAAGAACGTAGCGGTCGCATCTGGCATTGCATGCCGAAAACAGTTCCAGGACTTTCGTGAGTACCTACCGGTCATTGGAAAGGGCTCCTATACAGGTCATTTTTATGAATTTTGTTTAAAGGATAGATTCCTTCGTTAGCCCCGTTCCCAGTAAGTGTGTTAAACCTGTAAACTGTGTTGCATTGTGTGTATGTCTTTCCTGAAATAAATTACAATTTATTTTACCTCCTTGCTTTGCTCAATCAATGATCCCGGTATAAAAAGGTGTTGATAAACCTGGTCTCCAGTGACATACTGCCACATTGAAATCGAGTCTGTTAAAATGTTTCTGAACCATTGCAGATGTAAAAGGATCCTATCCTCTTCCAAGCACACTAAAACTAGTACAGCAACTATCCCTCCCATATATGGCTCAACACTGATAGATACATTTCAAATGATGTAGTAAACATTCTTCTTCCCCCTTTTGAGCTATCTCACACAACCAGTTTACCTTTGGCAACAATATCCTACTGTTGTGCTAAATACAAAACAGATTTATAAACTATTCGCTTACTTCCCCTTGTCCCACCACTGTGAAACTATAGTCCAACAATTTACCCCTTCGGGGGGCAAGGATAATTGATACGAATATTGAGCCCCTCATTATCAATCGACAACCCTGCCTTCACGTGTTGCCCCCTCGTTTCTAACAAAATGGGCTCTGTCGACCCTTGGGTCTAGCGCCCCCTTGGGTATATTCAGATAATAACTTCAATGGATCATTTCCGAAGCGAACAGCCTTTCCTACAGCTAAATAATATTGGTTTTCAGAGCTTGTTCCCTCACTGGCAGAATTCGGGCTAAGGTCTCTTCCATTGGGAACTTCCGCCCTCAGCCGTGACGCGACAGCGGAAGTGACGCGACGGCTGTGACATACGCGGAAGAGAATCCTGAACGCTGTGAAGCTGCCTATACCTGCACCACCATACAAAGAGCTGCGGTTCTCTCCTCCACCTGATTTGTACATGGCGAATGTGAGTGTAATATACTCGTGTTAATTGTCTGATTAATACAATATTGGAATAGTATGCACTATTGTGGCTTTTCTTCTTATCCATACATATCCGTGCCTTGAGGATTTCCCTGTTACCATTCAAAGGGCTCCAGTCAGAGATAGAAGGATCTCTGACACGTGATATTTTCTGCGATCTATGTGAGTTCAATTCTATAGATTACATCTATCAGCACAGTGTTTACCATCTGCACTATATATGTTATTCTCTTTTTTGCATATTTTGCTACACCTGCTTGCGCTCCTCATCTCCAAGAAACAATCTACCCTTCTGGGACCCGGAACTGTCCCATCAGAGGAAGTTGAGCTGCTCTTTACACTTATATATTTTTTCACTATTGGTGTTATATTGTGTGTGTAACGGTTTTTGTGAACCGGCCTGACCCACCCAATCTCACATTGGCCCCTGTGGTCTAACCGGTCCCCATTACAGTGTGGTAGTGTCTGGTGGTGCACTGTTGGCAACAGGACTCTGAGTCTCCCGAATGATGGTGTATGGGGAGGACCGTCCAGACAGGCAGGCGAGGTAGTGTGCTGAGTTCACCTAGTTCCAGTGCAGCGCCTCCACCTCATCAGGGTCCCTGCGTCGCGCAAGGGGATGATCCTGTGAGGAACTCCTCCGTGGTGCTCCTCTCTGTACATTCATCCACACATGTACACGAGAGGGTTTGGAATGAATGAGACATCTTTATGGGTGATGTGGGCTAGCGCCCCCTCGCAGTAATTCTTAGCCACTCATTGTCTGCAGTCAGTGCCTCCCTTTAAAAGGTGTACAGTATCTCTCCTTAGTAGGGATTCCCTATCCCCGCAGGGATCACTGCCTGTGCACAGGTCCCTGGACACAGTCTCCTCTATCGGTTACTATAACATAAACTTTCAGTCTTTAGGCTAGTATGAACTTGTGTTCCTGCCAGAATCCTCCTCTTGGCAGAGCTGAACGTGATCTGTGCAGAACTGGCAGAACTAACTTTAGGCTCAGTGCTGTGCCTTATGTACATCTGGAAGCTGACAAACTCTGACATCACTAACCATGGAGTCAGAGCATGTGACTACCTCCATCCTACACAAGGGCACTCCACCAGGGTTGTGAGGGCAAACCTCCATAATTACTGCTGGCATGCCCACAACTTACCAGGCCTTAGTTAGCAGGAGAGATGACTGTAGCCATTTTACATGTCGCTACATTCTCCCCCTGGTGAATCCCATCGTCCTCGGCTTGGGACCTAAAATTGTATACCCTTTCAGGAAGCACTGAAATACAACAACATAATTGGTTAACTTTTCATACAAATCTTCATGGTGTATAACAAAAATGACTAACAGTAACTTCCGCCAAGCCCGCCCGACCCAGCAGCCACGAACCCGCCGTAATGTATCAGTACCTCCTAAAAATGTGGTTCGGGTCAGGTCTTGACCTTCTTCCGCCCATGTCTATGACCGTGACGTGATAATGCCTAGGCAGTCCCCTCTCAGGCCTATTTGTTCACCGGTGCTTATAGATGTTTCGGGCCAATGCCCCATACCCCGCACTAAGTGCTCTATGCGGCTCCTCGGCCTTCTTCCCTATCACGGAAACTCCCTCTTCCCACTGTGCATTTCTATGGCTCCTAAGCCACCTATCCCGGTTGTTCCTCTATCTCATCCATGGAGGAGTGCTCAGGGACATACGGGTACTCCAACCCGTGGGAAGATTATACCGAGCCATATGGTTCTCTCGGCCCTACTAATTCTAGTCAGGGTCAGCTTACCTGCACTCAGGCAACACCCATGATAGGGCTCTCAGGGTCCATGGGGTCTGACAGGATGCTAGGACCCAGGTTATGTTCTTTCTCAATCTGCAGCCACCGCTCTGAGTCTCTGTCCTCTGTTCTGGGGTAAACTTCCACAGCCCACCAGTAGTCCACTAAACTCTCTCCGGTGAGGAAACAGAGTGCGGTCCATCCAGGGCAAGAGTACCTCGATAGTGGGGCCCCACCGATTCTTGCATCTACGCCCTGACTCCTCAGAAAAATCCGATGTCCGTGCGTCGTAGACACGAGACGGCCATCATGGTCGTGATGTGCCACTATAATCCCCTCCGAGAATCACTCATAGCCGCGCGTCTTCATCGTTTTCCCCCGAATATGTCCGGAATCTAGACAGCAGCGGGAACCCGAGTGGACTCTGATCCCAGTTTTTATCTAGGGTGGTAAACTCTGGCAGCACGGATTGCCCACGGGGGTTACTACATCCTGCTCGTCCGTGAGACCGTGGTCCAATGAGGACGGAGTCCCTTCACCTCAGTGGGATGCCCCTCTCCAACGTTTCTCTGACCTGTAGGCCTCGCTGGGACTTCCCTACACATGAAAATGCCCGATGCGTCCGTGACACCTCGGCGGTAGGAACACGGAAGACACCGTTACATGGCTCGTCTTCCACCGAATTCCCGGAACACCTGCGCATGCGCGTGTTGCCCCATCCGGCCTGTCTCCCGATGATAGTCACGGACATCCGGAAGACGGCGCGCACCACGGGGACAGTGATGCGCGTTGCTAGGCGCCTGCGGCTGGAATTGGGCCCGTCCACCCGTGGGCAACGCTGGAAGGGACCAAGGAATACCAAGGGTTGCTCCTAGTTTTGTCTCCCCACCGCACCTTCCACACCACCTTTTCTCTGGCTGCGGGCATTTGAGGACTGTGCTCTCAATGTCTCAGGCGCATCGTTACTCACACCTTGTTCTCTACGGTTTGGATCCCCGTCCGTCTGGTGCCTGCTGTATTCGGACCGTTCCCCCGTCGCCGGCGTTCCTTCACTTCCGGGTCGCTCTAAACGAAGCTCGTTGTCTCCGAACATCATCATCGTCATGCGGGTTGACTCCATTTCGGATCTTATTTCTCAATGGCATTCCCGAGCTCCGTCCTTGCCTATCAGATACAGTCTCTCCACTCCCTGGTTACCACATCTTCGCTCCTACTCTTGGACGTCTGTTTGGCTGGTGTGAAATGTGTAGTGAGTGGATCCTCTGTACGTCAGCAGGTCCGACTCTCGTCGTTTAGTCGCAACACAGTTTGAGGCGGAGGGACTCCGTATATCTCGGCTCGACGATCTCGGGGGACGTCACTGTCTTCTGACGTCGGCTGGATAACACCGGTGGCTGGTGTGGTCCTCCCCGGTTTCATCCTGGGCACTCGCTGTTACCTCCGCAGCAAAGTTACGGAGATCCTCGTCCGAGTAGCTTCTCCCTTCTCGGTGAGGTCACGGAGGTGACCCGGATGTTCGGGTGCGGAACCCGACCCAGCACGAACTGACCCGGCTCCAGTCCCCTTCTCCGGGACTAGCACGTCCTATCCACAGTGCGCACGGGGACCGGCAGTGCGCTTAGCCTGGTACCAGGGGGGTCAGCCGATTGTATCGGTAATTAAACGTCGGCATATGCCTAACGTACAGTGGGTCCCGCAATGGGGGCAACGTGCGCCGTGTTGACCGTGCTCCGGGCAGCCCGTGCATTGTAGGCAAGCCCGACCACCGTCTCGGTTGTTAGCCACCCAATACTAATAACCCGCCGGGTGTATGAGTAGGGCTGAGTGGAGACCATAGTTCCCACAGCGGAGGGGCAGGCCATTCTTTTTTGTAGGGACCACTCAGTGTGGGTCTCTCCATGTCCAGTGGTTCCTCCCAACTGGACCGTAGAAGCTTCTGGGACCAGCCACTTCCTGCTTTGGCTCCTCCTTCCGCTGACATAGCTGGAACCCGCCCCCAGGGGTTGCAATATGGGCGGGTCCCACAGGGATATATCATCCCCTTAATTAAGGCCGCGCTCTACTCTCAGTCCTGTGGGCGCGGTCGCGTGTTTTTCGCGCCAGGTTCCTCCTCAGAGTGATTCTTTTCCCGCGGCTAGTCCCGCCGTTCTCCTTGCAAGCGACTTTGCGTGCAAAATATCCCTCTTTCTTGCAAATCATTTCCGCGGCTGAACTACTTTTTGTAGTGGCGCCGTCTGGAATATCAGTCCCTGGGCCAGTGGGTGCATTCCCACAGGGTATAGTTGAAAGTCACTCCCCCCTGGTGGAAATCAGGGGAGGGTCCCATAGACTAAGCGGTTTGACTCAGCACAGGGCTGAGTTAGTCACTGTCCATGCAGGCGGCAGCCATAGCTTTCGCGCCATTGCCCCCAATCAGGGCGGGGCTTCTGTCGCGCCATTCCTGCAACTCTTTGCAAGTCTGCATCAGCCATTTCTCCTTGACTGTCCCATGCGGTTCCCCTAGCAAGCGGGAACCGCCATTTGGTTGGCTTTTAAGCCCAAAAAGTCATCTTGTTTGCTCTCCTCAGGGGTTCTCCCCCAATTATTACAATTTCCTTCACACTCTTTCAAGGGGTGGGTCGCCCCTCAGTGTCCCAGACAGGATGAAATTAAGTGGGCAGCCCACATGCCTCGCTTTTTTCGCTCCGGACAGAGGATTGGTAACGTATATTCGCAGTTTGCTTCTTCAGTGAGGTGCACGCCACGGGTGCCCCACCATCAGCCTCTGGTTGCCATTTTGGGTCTCGCAACACGCGGATCCTCCATTTTGGTGTCACACTCTCGTACCATATAGTACATGGGACTCAGTCTGGGGGGCAGCTCCAATCAGACAATAAAGAGTGCTCAGATGCACACCTGTGTACCTGAACTAGGCTGGATGTTGCACTACCTCAGGCTAGGCTCACTCTCTCAGTGTCTGCTGTGACTCCTTCCTCCCAGTCTGTGCTCCTATGGTAAGTGTCGGAATGGGCTAGGTACTCTGGCTCTGCCATGCAGTACTTGGGGTCTACTCTCTTGGTCAGCCTAGTGCAGACCCTTCCAGGATCCTGACCAAGTTACAGGCTATCCCTTCTGGCGTCCTACCAACTAGCACTGCCTCAGGTGACTCGGTAGCTATAGCCCGGCTCCAGACCCCTCAATCCTTTCAGGCCCTAGGTCGTCCTGCGAACTGACAATATCCCGTCACCCCCTGACCACCCCTAGGTCCGTCCCTACGCAGCACAGAGTGGCAGCAGACTCTCTCCCTGTTTTCCAGGTGCCTAGCTAGAGCTGTCCTGATGACAGATCTGATCTCAGCGCTCGCCTCCAAATGTAACGGTTTTTTGAACCGGCTTGACCCACCCAATCTCACATTGGCCCCTGTGGTCTAACCGGTCCCCATTACAGTGTGGTAGTGTCTGTGGTGACTGTTTGGCAACAGACTCCTGGTCTCCGATGATGGTGTATGGGGAGGACCCGTCCAGGACAGGCAGCTGAGGTAGTGTGCTGAGTCTCACCTAGTTCCAGTTGCAGCGCCTCCACCTCATCAGGGTCCCTGCGTCCGCAAGGGGATGATCCTGTTGAGGAACTCCTCCGTGGTGCTCCTCTCTGTACATTCACTCCACACATGTACACGAGAGGGTTGTGAATGAGAACATCTTTATTGGTGATTGTGTGGCTAGCTGCCCCTCGCAGTATATTCTTAGCCACTCATTCTGCAGTCAGTGCCTCCCTTTAAAAGGTATCTCTCCCTTAGATAGGGATCCCTATCCCCGCAGGGATCACTGCCCTGTGCCAGGTCCCTGGACACAGTCTCCTCTATCGTTAACTATAACATAACTTTCAGTCTCTTAGGCTGTACTTGAACTTGTGCTCCTGCCAGAACTCCTCCTCTGGCAGAGCTGAACGTAGATCTGTGCAGAACTGGCAGAACTAACTTTAGGCTCAGTGTGTGCCTTATGAGACTCTGGAAGCTGACACAACCTCTGACATCACTAACCATGGAGTCAGAGCATGTGACTACTCCCATCCATACACAGGGCACTCCACCAGGTGTGAGGGCAACCTTACATAATTACTGCTGGCATGCCCACAACTTACCAGGCCTTACTGTCAGCAGGAGAGATGACTGTAGCCATTTTACATGTCCGCTACATGTGTATATTAGTTGTATTCTTAACAACATTATTGGATCACCTGGGAGCGCCCAATCCACTCCCCCACCCCTTCCCTTCCCCTTCCCTCACATACCCCCTTTTTTTGCAAAGCAGTAATCGCCTGGAAACCGATAAATGCCAGACTGGCTTATCTTCGTGCAAAAAGCCGTCCGATTAACCTATTAATAATGTCAGTCTATGCGCCTACAAATGCTAATGATCAGGAAACGATAGATTAATTCTACCATCAGCTGGTGGACGAAATCTCACTGATCCCTAGGAAAGATTTCCTAATCATAGCCGGAGATTTTAATGCCTAAGTTGGTGGTAATAAGAATCAAGGCAAAATAACAGATTGCTTTACCCCACATATGAACACTTGTGAAAATGGGGAATGCCTTCTCGAGCTGGCAAATTACCACGGCCTTATGCTCACAAACACGTTCTTTTGTCACAAAAACGCCATCTCCAAACGTGTATCAGTCCAGACGGAATGACTAGAAGCCAAATTGACTGCATATTAATCAAACAAAAATGGAACAAATCAATCAGTGATTGTAGGTCCTTTTGAGGACGATGTTGTTACCGACCATGCTATAGTTTCTGCAAAAACTCACCTTAAGTTCCTAAACAGGACAAAGAAATCAATTCAAAGATGCCCCAACATTATCAGTCATCAAAATCTAACAAGAGACAAATTTCAAGAATCGCATAGGGATAAAACAATACCAACTGTCCAAAAACCCAATTCAGTAGATGAAGCATTGTGGCTCCTCTGATAAAAAATGCAAGATACAGTCAGACAATGTATTCCACCATGCGAGCAACAGAAAAAGGACTGGATTTCACATGATACTATCCAGCTTTCTCAAAGACGGAAAACAGCACTTGCAAATAACAACCACCCTCTTGCTACCCAACTCATCCGTGAAATAAAAAGGAATGCCAGGCAAGATTTTTAATTTTTAAGACCTGCTAAGGAACAGATGATTGTTATTATGTCCTAATATGTAAAACCATAAAATTCAAAGAGGGTGTACTGTGAGACCACTAAAAAGTTTTTTTGTGGTAAGAAAGGTATAAGGTTAAAATGTATTGATGTTTGTCTCTGCTTAAAGGAGTAATGTATGTATATGATGTATATGCTATGTGAGAGTGGCAGAAATACTTAGCCATCTAAAACACAGTCCAGATCTAGCCTTTTCAGGGTCTACATGGTTCATGGCTAACACTTTATATTTCAGCAGGCTTTATGCAGCTCATGTCATCACTTCAATATGGCCATCAAATTGCATAGCTTGGGGCCTGCTTGGTTACCGACTGGCGTTCCGCTCTCCCACAAATGCTCTCCACCTCGGTCCTGGGCCATCACCAATCTTTTTACCAATCCTGATGAACCACCACTTAATTGTAAGTGTTCCATGGACTTTCCACAAATTAGGTATTTGAACAGGATTCTATATTAATATACATACTGTATGTACATGACAGACATTGATTAAGATATGTATGAAGTTCTGAAAACTCAACCATTAAGAATAGTTATGTTGGCCTCCTATAAGATTTCACAAGCTATGAATCCAAATTATCAGTCATAATTTTGCCAGCCAAGGTTTTATATGTTTTTATTATTAAAATAGCTTTTTGGTAGAAAAATCTGCACTGCAAAATCTATGATAGGCCATGTGGTCAACTCCCTAGTTCTTACGGTTTTTAAAAATATACACTTTTTTTTTTTTTTAACTTATACTTGTAAATACATTGCTACCTTGTTGTGTGAAGCTTTCATCCTAGTTCGAGAACCAAAAAGTCAAGAATCAGTCAGAGCTGAGTCACAGAACAGTCACCATCCATGAAGCATTTAAAAGAATAGTCCTACCTTCCATCCAGAGAATGAAGTATGCGTTTTGCTGGAGAGGAGGAAATGCTTGGCGAATCACTTGCAAAATGTGACTGAGCTGCAATTTATTGATGATACAGAAAATGTATGGTGGAAAATAAACGTTTCGCACCTACAAGTTCTACATACTGGTTCGACAAGAATTGATATTGGTCCAAAAAAACGAAAAAAAAAAAGGTTTTGAATGCATTTTTAATAGTTTCAGACACCTTTACTTGTAACTTATGAATGTTAAGTCTTATAATTGGAACTTGAGTAAACACATTTTTTGTGTATGGAATGCTAGAATCCTGCTAGGATTGAAACCCTCCAAAGACAGAAGTTGAAGACCCCTGTTCTGTTGCTGTAAGAGTAATCTTGATAAACAGATAAGTGAGCAATCTTGTAGAACTACCAAAAAGTAGATGTGGGATATAAATAAATGTAAAATTACAAAATGCTCCAAAAAAAATGACTTCCTAAATAAACAAGATATTTTATCATTTCCATAAAGTAGTAGAATACTTTTTAGTCTTACCTCCAATTTACATTTAACAAATCTCAATTAGGAAGTCATATAGAAAACTTTTTTCATTCATGTATTCATATAATTTTCTCACCACAATAGCCATTATTGAGTTATTAAATTCAATCAAAAACAGTAATAACCATAAAGGTAAGATCCACTTAAGATTACAGTACTTAATAGTCGAAATAAACTAAAAAACAAAAAAACAAAATACATTTCTTTCTTCAAACCTTTTAAGATGCTTGTTAGGGGGTCGAAAAATAAAATAATGTAAATCCTTATTTTAGTGGAAATAAACTGGATGACTCAGATAGGAGATTATACTTGGACATGTTCCATTCTCTAAAATGCTCACATAATGTGAAAAGTGAAGCCATATGGCTGATGAGAGGGGATAAACCATTTCAGAAAACTGATAGAGCATTTAGCAGAGAGGGTGTTACCCTAGTACAATAATCCTATTAAGGACATTATTTTTAATTTGTCATGTGTTATCTGAACAGTTCTACTTCAGGAATGGTGCGAAAAAAAAGGCTTTCCCCCTTCATTTCACTGAGCATTCAGCCTCTTTTTCAACACAAATGCTGTCGCAATTTCATACACAAATACATCTAATTGGTTGTGTCTTACAGTGAGCTTTTTGTTATTTCAGTTTTGTCATCACGACTACAAGATACAAAGCTCTTACTGGAATAGTTTCAGAAAGAAAAACAGATACATATTTTCTTTTCTTTTTTTCTTTCTTCCTTCAATTTTTCCCCTCAGAATCAATACAGGCTCATTATCACAGCAAGATTATAATTCAGGTGTACAATACCTGCATTTTCCTGACTACAAAAATGAGACTGTTATGTACCATGTTTCACAGCTGGGAGCTAATATTAATATGGAGTATAAATGCCCACAGTGCTCTGTTTTCTGTCTCAATATTGAACCCCTCTCAAGCCCTTTGTTGAATATTTTTCCATAGTCCATTTTTTATGCCGAGGAAAAGGTTTAAAACAAACACCAAAAAAAAAAAAACATATTTCCCAAAAATACACCGTACAGTACAATTACAATTATGTGAGTGAACAAAAATAGGCAGCGCTAAAACAATTATCATAAATTATACATATGTTGAAAAGAAAATGTTGACTATTCCCTATCAATTCACAAATATGTAATTGGAGGGTGGTTGCCAAATCTAACACTGACCACCAGGTCACTGCAAAAAGCTTGTAACACAAAATAACACAAAATAGATAAGGCGCCTGTATGCACATATTATTGCAAGTAAACTGATTGAAAAATAATGAATACATATTTATACAACCATACAATGATGTTGGACACAAAATCCTTGGGTCATCCAATGATGATGGTGGTTCAAGGGCATGAACGACACAAAGAAAAAACATACATAGTGCAATAATATATAAACTAACACTAATGCTAACAGAGTGAAATCAACATGTGTTGAACATAATCCTAATACTAAATAATAACAACATACAACAAAAACCTATAGAAGCCCCAGAGAATGCAAAAAGGTGATGAATACTGAATAAAAAAACACATTTATTAAAACAATTGTTAAATAACAGCTATTAATAGCAATTTAGAGCAATAGGTGCCCATAAATATCTCAGCTGCTTTTGATGCAATTCCCACTTACTAGATGGAAAAAGGTTGTAGGCAGTGGATAGGATTAGAGAGCATCCCCTCTCATTAGTGGCACATCTACTGCAGGGCAACTGCTGGTGTCTGTGGTCTGCGGATCACCACTGGTTGTCCCGTCTGGTATGGATACCGGTTCGGATGGTCTCCTTGTGATGGCTGGTGCAGGAGTCGACAATGAGACTGACGGTCCCCTCTCACAACTTGGGGCGGATGGCAGCAAGCGCCAAGATCTAACCATCCTCTGTGGGGGAATCAAAGACAGTCCTCGCGTCTCTCCTCTCACAATATGGGGCGGGTGTCAGCAAACGCCGAAATCTCTCTGTCCACAGTGTGAGACACACAGCCAGTGCTCCCGTCTCGCGAGACTTCAATGACTTCACAGCAGAAATTGAATTATCTGGCATTCAATCCTGCACGTTTCGTAGACCTTATCTACTTCCTCAGGGTGTCTTTATTTCACATATGGAAGCAGTTTATAAACCCAGCGGATCTATGTGATTGGACAAGAAAAGGGGGGGGGGGTTGTCGGCCAATCACAATACGACCCACAGTTGTTCCAAACTTACAGCACACTAGCTACACAATTTAACAAAATACAATTTAATCACAATATCAATATTAAAAAGATATTAAGAACATACTGTACAGTATTAAGAACAACCATTTCAATCATCAGACACATACTGAAATATACAGCTTGAATATATTATATGATGCCCATGCACTGGAATGAAAAAGAATACATTATTAGTGACATCACGAATAACCAGTTCTAATGAACTCTGGTATTATATCCAGTTAAAATCAGAGAACAATATATTAACTGAGATCATGAAGGTCAAATATTAGAAATAAAACATATAACGGAACAACTAATACTTCCGTACCATGGAAGAAAGTTCCAACAAGACAGAATTGGGAGTGAACTTACACACTGAAAAATATTATCGAACTACACAGAAATTATACTAAATCATAAAATTATTAAATAATTAAGCTAAAATATATCTACATCTAAGGTTGGCAGTGAGTAAGGAAATGGAGAACGTCATGCGACAAATGATCCTAACAGAGGGACCAGATGTCTATCTCTTCATTCAAACCTAGAGGGGCCACTGTTTTCATTTGATATATCCAGAGGCTTTCTTGTTTAGGTAGCCGAGTTCCCCCTACCCTGTCTGATAAAAAGGGAACCACTCCGCTGTTTGGCCGGACTCTGGGCCCTGTTCTTGATGAGGAACCCAAAAATGTTCCCTCTGAGGATATTTTGTGGGGCCCTTCTCTAAAAAAGGATGATTTTTGTTATACAGTGTAACCAGTATTGAGATTCTCTTTAAATATATTTAAATAACCTTATCAGAGAAAGAAAAATGTGTTTGATTTAAATTGTAAATTCATCATAGTTGCTAAAGTGTACTACTCAGATTGTAAAATAATCCATTATTACATCTGTAATTGAAACAATCATTCTGTAAAGTCCAACACATGTACTGTAGGAATTTATAACTGAAAATTGTCTCTGTTTCTCTCTCTTTTAAAGAAGCTTGATAGGTGGTATGCCTTTGCCTTTACTGTAAATGTTTTAGTAGTTCATACTTGTGTACTATTGTTTGCCATTGAAATAGATTAAGGAAAGTCCCTCCTTTCCATATGTCATGAAAGGAGTGAAGCTAGGGGTGAGTTTGTTGTTGTTTGAGTACTCACTCTGAAAGGTTTAAATAAACCTGGTTATCTTTTGATTCAAGTGATTGAATGGAAAACAATGGTATTACTGCATCTCATTTTATACATACTATACTGTTGCAGGAAAATGCTCATTACAATCAGGCAGCTAGTTGTATGCACAAGCTTCTCAAGATGCAATGCGTGTACACAGTTTGTACCATTATAGGAAATGAGAAAATCCTGGGTAGAGTCCTGTAGGGATTAGCTGATTAACCTTTTTTTTCAAGAAAATCGAAAGCAGTTTGCCTGCCAGGAATAAATAAAGTACAGCAGCTTGCTTTGAAAAATCGTACGTCCCATTGCAAGACAAGGACGATGATGCTGAAAAGACAGGAAAACTAAGTGGTCATTGTAATGTAGTCCTCAGTGACACTTGCCGAAACATATACAGTGGCAAGAAAATAAGTTTGTGAACCCATTTGGATTTTCATATATTTGAAACCTAAAATGGTAATAGATCTTAATCTAAGTCCTAATAATAGATAAAGATAACATGATCAAATGACACAAAAAATGACACTTTTCCAACATTTATTTATCCACAAATGTTTCAACATTCAATATCCATGTGTGAAAAAGTATGTGAACCTTTAGATTCAGTACCTTGTGGCACCCCTTGAGCAGCAATGACTTCAACTAAGCATTTCCTGTAACTGCTGGTCAGTCTCTCACATAGGTTTTGAGGAATTTGGGCCCATTCCTACTTACAGAAGTACTTCAACTCAGTGACATTTGAGGGTTACCTTGCATATGGACAGCTTGCTTCAGTTCCTGCCACAACATTTAGATGGGGTTTAGGTCTGGGCTTTGACTAGGCCATTCTAAAAAGTGGAATTTCTTCTTCTGCAGCCATTCTTTTGTAGATCTGTTTAGATCTGTTTAGGATCATTGTCTTACTGCATGACCCACTTCGCTTCAGCTCACGGATGGATGGCCTAACATTCCCCTCTATAATCTTCTTATACAACATATAACTCATGGTTGTGTTAATGATGACAAAGCAGCCCCCAAAAATTACACTCCCACCACCATGATTGACAGTTGGAACGAGGTTCTTCCATTTGAACGCAATGTTTGGTGTTCGCTAAACATAACATTTCTCATTGGGGCCAAAAAGTTCTACCTTTGACTCGTCTGTCCAGAGAACATTGTTCCAGAAGTCTTGTGGGTCATCTATGTGCTCTTTGGCGAATTTCAGAAGGGGAACAATGTTCTTTTCTGACAGCAGTGGTTTCCTGCTGGCTATCCTTCCATGAACACCATTCTTGTTCAGTCTGTTTATGATAGTTGAGTCATGAACACTCACATTAGCCAAGGTGAAGGTGGCCTACAGATCCTTGGATGTTACTTATCTCTTGCAGAGATTTTGGTAGGACAACCGCTCCCTGGTAGACTTACTGTGGTTTTGAACTTTCTCCATCTGTCTGAATTGGTGGAGCCCGAGATCCATAGAAATTGTTTTGTAACCCTTTCTAGACTGATGAGCATCAATTACTGTTTTTCTGAGTCTCTCAGAGATTTATTTGATTGTAGCATGATGTGTTTCCACACACCTGTATGGTGAAGACCAAACTCACAAAGTTTATGATCTTTATATGTACAGCTCTGCCCGGTTATAGCAGCTGACACCAGAGATAGGGGCGGGAGGGGGGTAGTGAGTACGTGTTGTGTGCAGTGTGCTGTGAGTGTGTGCAGTGTGCTGTGAGTGTGTGCAGTGTGATGTGAGTGTATGCAGTCTGCTGTGAGTGTGTGCAGTGTGAGCAGTGTTCTGTGAGTGTATACAGTGTGCTGTGTGTGTGTGCAGTGTGCTGTGAGTGTATGCAGTGTGCTGTGAGTGTGTGCAGTGTGCTGCGAGTGTGTGCAGTGTGCTGTGAGTGTGTGTTGTGTGCTGTGAGTGTATGCAGTGTGCAGTGAGTGTGTGCTGTGTGATGTGAGTGTGTGCAGTGTGCTGTGTGCTGTGAGTGTGTGCAGTGTGCAGTGAGTGTATGCAGTGTGCTGGGTGTGTGCAGTGCATGCAGTGTGCAGTGTGCAAAAAAATGTAAAACAAATGTAAAATTTATTTATTTATTTATTTTTAATTCGGGGTCCATGCTCAAACTGCGGTATACGCGGATCCGCGTATCCGCGTTATAGCAGATCGCGCTATAACGGGGTTGAGCTGTATGTATGTATGTCTTTATTTATTTTTTGCCATTAATATACATAGTGCTTCACTGTAGTAATAAATGTAGCAATCATATAAATAACAAATAGTACAAATAACAGATCACGGGAAAAAGTGCTTCAGACATAAAAGTAGCATTTAGGAAAAACAGTCCCTTCTCCGAAGAGCTTGCAATCTAATTGGTAGGCGGAACATACAGATACAGAAGAGGGGCATACTGGTAAGTGCGTCTGCAAGGGGCCAAGCTTTATGTATCAGGGGTATAGTGTTAGCCACAGAGCTACTAATATGCTTCGTTAAGCAAATGTGTCTTAAGGTGGGTCTTAAAGGTGGATAGAGAGGTTGCTAGTCGGGTATTGAGGGGAATGCCATTCTAAAGGTGTTGGGCAGTCAGTGCGAAAGGTTTAAGGTGAGAGAGGGCTTTAGATACAAAGGGGGTAGAGAGAAGACATCCTTGAGTGGACGCAAGAGTCGGGATGGTGCATGGCAAGAAATTAGGGCTGAGCTGTAAGGAGGGGCAGAAGAGTGTAAAGCTTTAAAAGTGAGGAGAATTGAATGTGTGATACGGGATTTGATAAGAAGCCAGGAGAGGGATTTCAGCAGGGGAGGCACTGGGACAGATTTAGGAAAGAGTGTTTCTGGCAGCAGTGTTTAAGATAGATTGTAGGGGAAACAAGTGAGAGGCATAAAGGCCGGACAGCAGGAGGTTACAGTAATCGAGACAGGAGAAAATGAGGGCCTGTGTCAGAGTTTTAGCAGTCGAGCAACAGAGGAAAGGGCGTATCTTTGTGATATTGCGGAAGAAAAAGTGACAGGTTTTAGATACGTTTTGAATTTGAGAGGAGAAAGTGAGAGAGGAGTCGAGTGTGACCCCTAGGCAGCGTGCTTGGGCTACTTGGTGAATGATCGTAGTACCAACAGTAATGTGGAAGGAGGTAGTAGGGCCAGGTTTGGGAGGAAGTATGAGGAGCTCTGCTTTTGCCATGTTAAGTTTAAGTCGACAAAGGGCCATCCGAGATGATATCGCAGAGAGACATTCAGAAACTTTGGTCTGTACAGCAGGTGTCGGGTCAAAAAGTACGTTTGTGAGTCGTCAGCATAGAGGTGATATTTGAACCCAAGAGATGTGATTAGGTCACCTAGAGAGAGTGTGTACAGAGAAAAGAGGAGAGGTCCTAGGACAGAGCCCTGGGGTACCCCCACAGAGAGGTCAATAGAGGAGGAGGGTGGGGTCTCCCAAACTTAAACCTGAAGTTCTACCTAATTATTTCAATACCATGTTCTAATTATCCCCTTTAATTTAGCTGATAAAACAAGGGTTTCACTTACTTTTGCATATACCCTGACTCGTAATTACTCATTGTATGAGCTAATTCATACATCGTTTTGTTTCAAAAGACATGGAATTGGTTAATATAAACCCTGTTGGATATTTAAGAAAAGATTGATTTTTATTAAAGAAGGTTATCATGGAAAAACAATGGAAGTTCCATAATTATCATTGGGGTTCGCAAACTTTTTCTCGCCACTGTATGTAGGTATGTGGATTGTTGGTACAATGGAATTCTTTATGGCCTTAATCATTTTGCCTGCAGTTACCTGAAGAGATCTGCAGTCGCTTTTCGAAAGAATTGCTTCAAGCAAGGCATCTGATAATATAGGAACAGGTAACGGAGCGCAAATGTCCTCAGGGGAAATAATATAAATAAAGAGAGGGGAATATAGTGCAGTGATGCAAAGCTGGATATGAATAAACATGGGGATAATCCCACTCACATTTTATCCAAATTAATCAGGCACGTTGGGGGAAAACCCCTCTGCAACGAAACAGCAACATACAGTATCCTCCAACAGTCAGGTAAGTGGACCAGATCTTCCCTCATATAAACGAAGAGAGAGAAATATAGTGCAAAAGAGTTGTACTATAACATGTTGAAAGTGAAAATACACTTACACACAGCAGGTAAAAACAGGCATTGTGACCACTCTGGGTCTAGACGCAGCTCTCTCCACTTTTCTCCTTTTCCTTCCACGTATCTGTCCACGACGTTACTTCTGTAAAATGGCTGCTGCTGGCGCGATGCGCGATGGTAAGGTTCTGTGAGTTGGAAGCTTGAAGGGGGTAGGTTTTCTCCGTGGCTGCTGTGAATGCGTTAGTCCTCTCAGTGCAAGAGGTGCCCTGCACATATATTTCACTTAAAATGTGATTTGTACTTGCTTTTATTTGTTTGTTCATCTGATAATATAAGCATGCAAATACAATAATAAGCAATTTACTTGGATAAGTTGAACAAGTAGATATGGGGCAATGACCCAATGTTACCATAGCAGCTATAGCTCTGTTTGCATGCTGTGCAATAAGGTAGCTTACTTAATTTAACATTCCACTATAAAGATTTTGTCTGATAGTTAATTGTTTCTGAGGATAGGCAATTGTGGAAGTGGTAGATCAGGAGGAGTATTTCTTTTCACAACCCAAGGGCATATGGTTAGAGACAGTGAATTGAGGTAAAACTTCAGAGATCGTTTTGTATGTGTCAGAAATTAGGAATTGTTTTGAGTATGATGTGACAATGAAACATTGGCCATTTTTATTTGTGCCAGAATGATGATCTTTGGCCTGAGTCACAACAGTGCAAGGCTTTTGCTTCAGGGATGTGCCAATATTATAGGTTTTCCTATATCAACGAGCAGGTAGCAGACTATCCAAACAGTACATGTGGACATTTGACATAGACCTGTATTAGCTTTAGCTTAGAATTTGAACACAAGATATGTCATCTTATTTTGTCATATTTTCTTGTTCTGTATGGCAAATGAAAAAATATGAACATAAGCTGTTTGATATTGTCAGAAATGTCCTTAGTCTTCATATACTGTATAGCTCTTAATGGCCCTCCTTGAGCTTTCTGGTTGAATCACCAGCAGCAATCTCTTGTACCTGAATAATACTCTGTATGGTGACCTCTCAGACTATAGACTCAGGGCTATATATTGTATAAAATGTTGCTTTATACTCTACAAAACATAAGCACATAAGAATAGCAAGTGCACCAATGTTTAAATAAATATTTGATGTGTTGTGTGGTGTGTGCAACCACTTCTTTTTCACACAGAAAAGAAAAACGCACCAAGTTAGAGGTGAAGATTAAGGGCCTCATTCAGAAAGCCTCGATAAGGCACTTATCGTGCACTTATCGACCAAAATGGCTACTCGTATTTAGAAAGCCTTGATAAGTGCTCGATAACAGCCTGTATCGACACAAAATTTTATCACCAACAGTAATTCGCCAATTGAGTGGCGATCAGCCGCTTATCGACCATTTTCTGAAGGATCATAAACTCACGCGATTCAGATACCGCGAGTCGGCTGTCGCGGCCTATCGCAGCCATAAAAGGCGTTCTTCTCCCCAAATCCAATTCACCTCAAACTTTTGGTAAATTGGTGGGGAGATGGCCTCGATGAGCTGCGATGTGTCGGGATTTTGAAAAAATCAGGCCCTTTTCCTGCCTCGGATTAATGCCGTGGGTCTCCGGAGCTGATAGCCATTAATAGCAGCTACGGAC
This sequence comes from Ascaphus truei, assembly GCA_036426205.1. Classification (NCBI taxonomy): domain Eukaryota; kingdom Metazoa; phylum Chordata; class Amphibia; order Anura; family Ascaphidae; genus Ascaphus; species Ascaphus truei. The sequence goes on along the minus strand of WSYH01000242.1, from coordinate 184,296 downwards.
CCCCCCGGCATGCATCCGATGCAGGAAAAATGCATGTACAGCAACTTCATTACCTTAGCGGCTAACCGCTAAGGCAATGAAGAGGTTAAACACCCGTGCCAGGCTTACTGTAAAGACAAACAATACAATACAATACAATACTGTGGCTAGCGAGGGTGGGTGAAGGGGGAGTTCGGCCCTTAGTGGCTGTTTAGGCCTTGCGGGAGGTTTGCGGGGGGACTTAACCCCTTCATTACCTTAGCGGTTAATACCGCTAAGGTAATAAAGGGGTTTACCCCACCGCTACCCCCCCGCAAGGTCTAAACACCCATCCTTAGGGCTAATACCCCCTTCACCCATCTGTGAGGCCTAAGCACCCACCCCGGACTGACTATACCCACCCTGTACCCATTGAGTAGTGTAGTAGTACATCACACCCATATAATAATAATATGGGCATGATAAGCCTCTGTAGCACTCAATGGGCACCCTAATGACAATACATTAATACACAAGACACACAATAATAAAACATAAGTAAACTCCAAAAAAACACACTTCACTAAATATAAACAGTAGCCAGCTAATCCAATCAATACAAGCAGTAACAACATCAACAATGAATTAATTAAACCATTACCCAATCAAACCAATTGATTCCTAAACAAACTCAAAATGAATAGTAACACTAACCAATCCAAACAATGAATTACTACAATATTAATGAATGTAACCATTAAAAGACAAAGAAATAAATTCAAACAATCTCTGAAGTAACCATAAAACACATTAGCTAACATAATATAACATTAAGTACAAGCGAACACCAATCGCAAACTTTTTATTGCATTAAGCATGAACAAACAAACAATCACATCCACATAATAAACTGCAATGAAAAAAAGCAACAGCAATAACAAGCGAGAAATGCCCCCCAAATATTGTCATAATAATGTATTAATCTGTACCCTAAATGGGTACAGATTAATATATTATCAGTCAATGTGCCTTCCCCCAAAAAATCAAAAAACACATCCAAAGAATAAACATGTAAAAAGAGACATTTACAAACATTCAATATATTACTTACCATTAGAAGCGGTGACCCTCTGACTCCCGGGATAACAGGAAGCTCACGTACCTTGAAGCCCTCCAACAGCATCCGATGCCATCCGCCATGAAGATCCGGATCAGGTACCCAAATCTTCTTTTTTCTTTCTTTAATCACCTTCTTCTATCTTCATCTGTAACCATTTCTTGTTCTTCTTTATCTTCTTTCTTCATCTGTCAATCCAAAATACCCCATGTTAAATCCCAACCGATGTTGTCTCGTCGGCTTCTTGGGCTCAAATGAGGCGTCACGGCCTTAAATAGGGCTTGTGACGTCACATTTAGCCTCAAAATGGTTAACAGCCACCTGATTGGCTGTTAAAACCATGTTCCGACTTAAAATTTAATTTTTTTGACATAACGTCACTTAAAGGGAATGATGCCAGCCAATCAGAATGGCTGTGCTTCATTTGCCTTTAAGATGACGTCACAAAGCCGGCGTCACATGGTATTTCAGCCAATCAGATCGTGGGAACCAATTACACACTCTGATTGGCTTAAATACCTTGTGACACAGTGGCCATCTTGGATTTAGTAACATCATGTTAAAGGGAATGATGCCAGCCAATCAGAATGGTTGTGCTTAATTTGCCTTTAAGATGAAGATGAAATACCATGTGACGCCGGCTTCGTGACGTCATCTTAAAGGCAAATGAAGCACAGCCATTCTGATTGGCTGGCATCATTCCCTTTAAGTGACGTCATGTCAAAAAAATTTTTTAAGTCGGCACATGGTTTTAACAGCCAATCAGGTGGCTGTTAACCATTTTGAGGCTAAATGTGACGTCACAAGCCCTATTTAAGGCCGTGATGCCTCATTTGAGCCCAAGAAGCCGACGAGACAACATCGGTTGGGATTTAACATGGGGGTATTTTGGATTGACAGATGAAGAAAGAAGATAAAGAAGAACAATAAATGGTTACAGATGAAGATAGAAGTAGGTGATTAAAGAAAGAAAAAAGAAGATTTGGGTACCTGATCCGGATCTTCATGGCGGATGGCATCGAATGCTGTTGGAGGGCTTCAAGGTACGTGAGCTTCCTGTTACCCCGGGAGTCGGAGGGCCACCGCTTCTAATGGTAAGTAATATATTGAATGTTTGTAAATGTCTCTTTTTACAGGTTTATTCTTTGGATGTGTTTTTTGATTTTTTTGGGGAAGGCACATTGACTCATAATATATTAATCTGTACCCCTTTAGGGTACAGATTAATACATTATTATGACAATATTTGGGGGGCATTTCTTGCTTGTTATTGCTGTTGCTTTTTTTCATTGCAGTTTATTATGTGGATGTGATAGTTTGTTTGTTCATGCCTAATGTAATAAAAAGTTTGCGATTGGTGTTCGCTTGTACTTAATGTTATATTATGTTAGCTAATGTGTTTTATGGTTACTTCAGAGATTGTTTGAATTTATTTCTTTGTCTTTTAATGGTTACATTCATTAATATTGTAGTAATTCACTGTTTGAATTGGTTAGTGTTACTATTCATTTTGAGTTTGTTTAGGAATTAATTGGTTTGATTGGGTAATGGTTTAATTAATTCATTGTTGATGTTGTTACTGCTTGTATTGATTGGATTAGCTGGCTACTGTTTATATTTAATGAAGTGTGTTTTTTTGGAGTTTACTTATGTTTTATTATTGTGTGTCTTGTGTATTAATGTATTGTCATTAGGGTGCCCATTGCGTGCTATAGAGGCTTATTATGCCCATATTATTATTATATGGGTATGATGTACCACTATTCTACTCAATGGGTATAGGGTGGGTATAGTCAGTCAGGGGTGGGTGCTTAGGCCTCCCGGGTTGGTATCGGGTCAGGGTGGGTTAAACCCTTAATGACTATAGCGGTTAGTAACCACTAAGGTGATTAAGGGGTTAGGGGCCATTAGAATATTTACATTATGTATATATGCTTTCTTGCTACGGAGGACAGAGGGACCTGCTGTTCTGGTAAGTATAACTGTATTTATTTACTTTATTTTTGTATGCTAATGCAGTGATTAATAATGGGCAAATAATCTATTATCCATATCTGGATAATAGTTATTTTGCCCATTACTGTACTGTATGGGTTTGGGGGGAGGGGGTGGGGGGGTGTATTGATGTTTATGAAAATATTTATTGATGTACATTTCTTTAATAGTGTAGATGTGCAGGGGGGGGGGAACACCCGTTACATATATATATATATATATATATATATAAATTATTTTAGGTTGTAACAATATTTTATTTTCATAGCTGCTAATACAGTACCGTAAAGAATAACAGTATTTATGATGTTTTCCAGTCCCAAACAAAATACCCATGAGAAATCCATGTCCTAAAGGAAAGCGCAAAAAAATTGTGAGGCGCTCCTATATAAGGTGTAAGTGGTAATATATAATGATAAATCATCTTTTAATAAAGTGGACACTCAAATTAAATTATGTGAGAGTGTTTATGTGTATAAAGAAAGTAATGTGAAAACGTCGCAGCTCAACCCTATGAAGAGAAGGTCCAGGTTCTCTTGCAGTAGATAATCAGATGTGGTTTTTGGGGAGCGCAGATATCACCATACTGTATGTGGAAAAAATAATAATATATAGAGTGTAGTAATTTCCAAAATCAAATGACAACTAGGTATTGTCTATATCTGAGTGGCTTGTTCGTACAAACCGGGACCGATCGCACCCGGAAGTGACGCGACCGATCGCCGGAAGTGACGCAACACACCACAACAGCCAGCCAGACTGCGGACGAACAAACCACTCAGCTATAGTTTTATGTGCTTATGCTGTATTGCGCAAATGTAAGTGCTATATTCTTTGCCTTAATACAATATTTTGTTGAACTTGCAATAAGAGTGTCATCTCTGTTACATTGAGTGTTACCACGCTGAGACCAGTTGCTTTCTACTCACTTGAAGATCATATTCATATGCACACTGCTGTTACCTGATTGGGAAAGTGTGAGTCCCCATCTCTGTCAATACCTAGTTGTCATTTGATTTTGGAAATTACTACACTATACTGTATATATATTATTATTTTTTCCACATATGGTGATATCTGCGCCCCCCAAAAACCACATCTGATTACCTAAAGGAAAGTGTCTCAGAAAATACATTAAATGGCCAAAATAAGATTTTGATACTTGTTTCAATGCATGTCATTGAATTAGTAAATATATGGATTGCAGAGAGTAGTAATGTTGCATGAGTTCGAACACAAATAAAATGTACACATTCCAGCATTTTCAGCAGATGTTAAAGGATGGATTTCGCTGTCTTCTTGCCATGATGCAGAGTGCTGTTGTTGTGTTTAACATATCACGGTGCCGTTTTCGTGTGCACTGCTATACTCCACGCGGCATGAACGCAGCCAATCGCCCCAGGCACACGTGTTTATCACGGTTGCTTTGTTTGAATTTCATGGATTGTGTGCAATTAAATACAATGAAATGAATGAGTTGTAATGTGTACAGTACTGTGCTACTGTGCTACTACAGTATGTCAATTTCAGGTGTTTAAAGCCAGAACACTAAAATGGCATTTTATTCTCTCGTGTCCTAAGACGGTACGGTTGGAAGAAATCCCGCGCCATGACATGGGTATTCCGAGGTATACACGCGTGATTTGTTAAAATAATGGCCGCTGCATCTGTACTGTATGACTATTTTATATATTTAAATTGATAAATTGATGACAATTAAATTCTAAAGTGGGCTGAGCTGCATTGAATGCACTGTACAGTATGTCTTTTTAAATTTGTTGCTCAATTTTTTTTTGATTAGATGGGGGTGGGTATATTAAGTTGGGAACCAGACCGTAAATGTGTGAATCCTGATGAAGCACAGTCTGTGCATTAGCTGCTGTATCCGTTTTTGTCTGGTATTGTACCTGCCTGCATAGCAGGTTGACCTGACTGAAACCGGGTTAGAGAGCTGGAGACACAACCATGAAGTGTTGGACATCTTCGAAGGAAACACAGGATATGCTCCCCCAAAATAGATGGCATTACCACAATATTAAGATCTGTCATAAAGATTGAGTTAATATTTTCCCAGATGCAATATTTTTAGACAAGTTTTGATGCTCTAATTAACGCAACTGATAATTACGCATTAATTACTGCATCACTAACACAACGGGGGTTAAGGAAATATTTCTACCATAGGGTTATGTACCGTATATTCCGACGTATAAGATGACTGGGCGTATAAGATGACCCCCCAACTTTTCCAGTTAAAATATAGTGTTTGGGATATACTCGCCGTATAAGACTACCCCTCTTCCAATGCACACACCAACCAAATAAAAATTAAAAAAACATCAGATTTGATTTCAATATACTGTGCCGGCACATCCTAATCTAACTTTTGCCCGTCTTACTCCGCGCATTATTATGGGCTGGCGCCGAACGTGGCCGTGCGCCAGCCCATCCTAGCCGCATCTTCCCCTCCCCCTTCCTTTCCCCTTGCGACCCCCACACACACAATCACACCACACATTCAATCACAAAACATACACATTACACTATACACACACACACACACACACACACACATCACTATACACACACACACTGACTGACACACACACACACACACACACACACACACACACACACACACACACACATTACTATACACACACACACATCACTATACATACACACACACACACCTGTACTGCTTGCTCGGCTCCCCCCGCTGCTGAACACTGTAGGAGTAAAGACAGGAAGAGGAGGGCTTGTGTCTGTGTGCAGAGAGACACCCCGCCCCCTCTGCATGCACAGGGAAACACAGCAGCACGGAGCTTCTGCCTGCCACTGCTCTGCTCTGCCCCCAGGTTTCGCAGCACAGATGGAAGCCGCGTCTGCCCGCACTTTGCCGGCGTATAAGACGATAGCCGGCGTATAAGACGACCCCCGACTTTTGAGAAGATTTTCCAGGGTTAAAAAGTCGTCTTATACGCCGGAATATACGGTATATACATATATATATTGTGGTCATTTTGGAGTGTTTCTGATAGCTTGCTGGGTATCTGTGTGTTTATACTCTGAAGTCTGCCATGGTGGGGACTGTCTCCAGGAACCCTGGAGCCAACTATGGCTGGAGGCGCTGAGACCCTGTGTGAGCTCTAAAGATCACCGAAAGCCTGTCCTGTTACCCCACAATACCGCGGACACTCAGCTCTCACACCACAGACATCAGTAGCCAGCAGAACATCTTCCAGAGATGGGGGGAAACTGGGCTACAATTGGAGGTGCTGCTGAGATCAAGACAGGCTTTCAAGGTCTTGGCAGCACATAGTAAAAGTGACCGGGCAGACTCCTGATGCTACCCCAGGGAGCCTGGGCATCCATCCATGTTATGGAAGAGGGGACCTCCTCTGACTGGAAATACAGGGAGGGGGTTACCTAGACCCTTACTGAAGAAAGAACTTTGTTGGGGCGCTGTCACGATAGACGGAACTTATTAACAATTTTATATTTTGGGGACGTAGATTGCACACACAAGTTGAGCAAAATAAATTGTCATTTATTTCCTTACTAGACAGACACACGACAACCTCAGAATACACTTAATAAAAACACTTACTGAAGAGAGAAACGGGATAGAATGTCCAGAAAGATGCAAAGCACCAGAATATTGTCCTTTAAAGTGCAGTCCTTTTGCAAGAGCGCAAATTGCCAGCCCAATACTTCTGTGGTTAGTGCAAAGTTCTTTCCGGTCCGTTGGGGTCTGATAGATAACCCCCAGCACTCACGGAGCCCTGACGCAGAGTTATGTCCTTTGTTCCGATGTGATAATAATATTTGCGTTCCAGGGTCGTTGCTGCTGAACTTATCTGCTGTTAGAAACGTGTTGGAAGTCCGCTCACATTGTTGAATGAAAAATGAAAGACAAAGGGGATAGCTCGGGGAGCATGTATATAGGGTTTGAGAACCTATCTCCCACATACCCACCCAATCCCTCTCGTGGGAATTTTCCCATTCACCAATCCACAATTTGCCCACAGTTGGCAGAGTGGGCACTATAGGGATTTTTGGCAAATACAGCGCCTGTGCGACATTGCTACCTTGACTGCTTAGCATATGCGTACTCCCCTTTCTACCTGGCATCTCCCAGGCTGGGAGGGGAACTCAGGGTGTGAGCTAGCCCAGCTTGCGAACAGGATCTCCTATTCAGCAACCATCCTGGATAATTCACACATCCTGACTCGGGGGCTTTCATGTGCAACACTTCCCTAGACTCACAGGCACTGCCTCAGCGTGGGGTCTATGAAATCTGCATAGGAAAGTGACCCAGCTCATAGGTGTTAAAACATTTGGTCCCTGGGTGCATTTCAATGACAGTAGAAAAAACCTCATCCTGCCTGTATATTTAAAACTGCAGCAAAAATAGACTTGATTAAAAATACATGTTTCCCTTGTCCTACAATTATATTTTTGTGTGGGTGCTTAGGGTGTTACACTGGGGCTGCACACCAAATTTCAGGTTGCTGGCCCTTTTCCTTCCCGTGTTATGGCTTCTTCTTGCGCTGGCAATGCTGGGCTATGGGCTTCTCACGTCAATTGACTTGTGGTTATGGAGTTCTCACATCAATTGACCGAGTTCCCACGCCAATTGCTAGTTGCCTTTCAAGTTACGCCATTAACCGGGACGGAGATACATTGTATCCGAGAACCACTTGAGATGGAAAACCGCAGCCCTTTGATTCAATTGACTCTGTGGTTACGGCTTCCAGTCTCAGTAATGGATACCTATACCTCTCAATGGAACAAAGAGACCGCGCCACGCTTATCCACTTAAATTGTGGAAAAATGCACACAATGCGCACCAGGGATAAAAAATAGTAAATCATTTATTAATAATTAATACTTCACTGAGGGGATCCAACCCCACCTCAGTATAAAGCGTCACACAGCTAGGTTCAGTTACAATGAACATAAACCATAGAATATACACTAATTAATCTAAATCCATTAACAACATAACACACGGTAAAGAATATAGTAAAATAATAAAAAAGACAGTGTTAAATAAAACAGAACAAATGATCCTGAATTGACTAAAATGTAGTTAAACAACTGTCTAAGGCTGTCAGGGGGAGATGGAGACTTACACTGAAGCCCAAAGTGGGTTCCGCGGCAAACATATAGGGATCCGGATCATGCCACCGCAGAGATCTAACCACCGCCCGGGCTTCTTGCAGACGCCGTCTCAGCCTGTCAGAAACACGCGCAGAGTGACCTGTCGTGATCTCTACTGGTTGAACATGATCTTAAAGAATGATGTAAGAAAAAGTCTACTGGATCTTACTCCAACCTTACTTGGGAGGAGCAAAGAAGTATAAAGAAATTAAGATCAAACCCAGACATTGTTTTAAGATCAGCAGACAAGGGTGGCGGAATAGTTCTCCTTAATAAAGAGGACTATTTCCATGAGGCTCACCGTCATTTGAAGGATCATACTTCATATACTGCACCGACACACTTTATTCGAGCAAATACCCAGTATGTACCTGGCAGATACCTGGAATGCGCCGCTCCTCACCTCTGACAAGCCCCGTTGCGTTTGCCTTCCCAGCCTGGGTTCATGCCTGGCTGACGGGCGGCTGATCTGTTAAATGATAATGATTAGGATTTAATAGGCTGCAATGCTTCGCGTGTCTACCAGATGGCATAAATTCATGAATTGTAATGCAGTATATATATATATACTGTGCAGTATTGCAGCCAGCGGGAATAAAATGCTTCAATCCCTGCCTGGAAAATATCTCAATGCACTCGGGCAGAAAACAGTCACAAACCTCAATACACCCGGGTATACCCGAATTCGTGGGACTAGCCGAGCTCGAATAAAGTGTGTCGCCAGTGTATTACATTAAAGAAAGATCCCACAAGGGAATATTTGGGCTGTATAAAAACACACTTAAATAAAGCCCTAGATATTGGAATCCTTTCCAGACCAGAATATGACTATCTGCTGATTGAGACTCCCACTGTCCCTATTTTTTATTACATCCCCAAGATGCACAAATCACTCACTTCCCCACCAGGACATCCAGCCGAGCATACTGCCATTATTAATGCGCTGATTACCCACAATTTCGTTACACCTCCCCCACACAAAGCCCAAGGTTTGCCCTGGCCACCTCCTCTGGTGGTTGGGCTGACCTGGCAGTTTTTGAAGTCAGTAGTTCATGGGGATTGTACTGCAGGGAGAAGCCTTCAGCATCACTGTGCTCACTGCCCTCCTTGTGCTGGATGGTGAAATCGAATTCCTGCAAGGAAAGGCTCAAGCGCAAGAGTTTGGCATTCTCTCCCAACACCCTTTGTAACCAATCTAGGGGGTTATGGACTGTGAATGACCTGCCATACAAATAAGGCTGTAGTTTCTTTAGAGCCCATACTATGACCAGACATTCCTTCTCAATAGTGGCATATGCATATTCACTGCCCTCCTCCCCAACCTGGCTGAGCACAGTCCCAATGTCAAAGTCTGAGGCATCAGTCTGCACCAGAAACTTTTTTGAGTAATCTGGAGCAGCAAGGATGGGTGCACTGGCCAATGCAGTCTTCAAAGCCTGGAATGATTTTTCACAGGCTGGAGACAGACTACCAGCACAGACAGTCACTTCTGGGTCAAGTCAGTCAGGGGTTTGGCAATGGCACTATACTGGGGAACAAACTTCCTATAGTAGCCTGCGGTGCCTAGGAAAGCCATAACCTGATTCTTGGGAGTGGGCCACTGCACTACTGCCTCTACCTCTACCTTCCCATCTTCTGGCTTGAGGTGCCCTCCACCCACCCTATGAGTCACAGGAAAATAACTGGGCATTGACTTAGGAACTGGAGAATGAGAGGGAGAGAGGTGAGGGGGAGAAGGGTGGAGAGGGGGGAAGGACAAAGCAGGGAGAAAGAGAGAGCGTGCGGGGGATAGAGAGAGGGAAGGGGTAAGAGAGGGGTGAGAGTGAGAAGAAGGATTGTATAAGAGAGAGAGAAGGGAGGGGGCTCGCAGGGCCACCAACAGATGGGGATCAGACTCCTTCTCTTGCTCAAGAACCCATGGCCTCAATGCAAACGCTCGTCTTGGCCACACGAAAGCTGTCGACGGCCCTGTATGTTATATTGAGCTACAAACATGAAATACTTTTTGGACACTTTATATCATCATCATAGACATATGCTGGGTGTAGTTTGTCATAGTGGATTCACTTAGGTTGCTGGTGGATTTGAACAATAACGGTCCTTACTTTATTATAGCTTGTTTAAGGTTTATTTGTAAATAGTATACTGCTGTTCAGTGGATTGATCACCCATATTAGAAGTGTAGCCCCCCTCCGGTGACTACTAATCATATATAGGGTTAACAGCCTTAAGGGGATAACTATGTGGGATTACTCAGGTTACTCCCCTCTCCGTCATCTGATGTAGGATGACTATGCAGAAGGGATGCCCCTCCCTTGTATGTCTTGCGACCAGTGATGTCCCCATAGGAAGATAGAAGGGTATATATAGCTCCTCCCTATGTTCTAGAAACTGGGGTTTCATAGTTCTTACTGGGGTCCTCACTGTGAGTCCTGTAAATAGGTTTGTGTATATAGTTATGTGTATTAAGAAGTGTCCTGTCACTGGTTGTTGTTTTCAGTTAGGAATGTGCCCAATAAGTAAGTCAGTTGTAATGATCCAATAGTATTCTCACTATTGAAAAGGAGGAAGCATGGCCTTGATACAGTGGTGGCTGCCTTTAGCCTCCTGCGGCAGTTTCGGCGCGAAATTCAAACTTGCGGGCAGATGCGGCATGTTCCGGCCGTTTTTGGCGCCATGGCATTTTTCATTGTTTAGCGCTATTAGCGCTGTCTAGCCATTCAGCGCTGAATGCGGCTGAACACGGCTGAACGCGTGAAAGTGGCGTGGCATACGGAGAACATCCCCGAAAAAATTCGGGGATGTAGGAGGTTAAAAGGGGCCGCAGCAGTAGGAGTTCTCTGCATAGTACAGTAACTTCAGAATATGTTTGGACCGTCCTAACTGGAAGGTTCCTAGTGCAATCCTAATCACAAAGGTACGAAAGAAATATACAGAACAGAGTCGTGGGTTGCTGAACCCAAAGCCTGAAGTGTATTCCTAAGAAGCCCATTCGATATGGGGCATTACTAACTATATGCAAGAGACTGCCAATGTATTCTCTACCACGGGTAACAAGTATAAGAACCTCGAACCTCCCCAGTGTAGGTGTAAGAGCTAACAGGGGGTGAAGCCCAGAGTAATATGCTTTGCCACAAGTTTTCTGTCAAGTGAGATGTATGTCAATACCTGTGCAGCCTTATAGGCAGATGTCATATAAAGCACCTTTCATGTTTTACAAAAGTTCCTGGTGTCCATTTTTTTCTATCTGCTTATTCACACCCAGCCTGCACCTACCCAGCACCCTGAAAAGGTATGAGACTGAGCACTGCCACTGTCTATAGTCAATCTGATGTAACCTCCTTTGAAGCCGGGTGAGGAGGGTTACAGAAGAGATTAGGAAAGAATACCTCATGTTGATTGTCCCTGTGGTTTACAAGTGGGTTTCTTTCTGCCGTGCTTCACTGTTGCCCTGTCAAGACAATAGAGAAAATGGGTGTACTGATAATAATAATATAAGATGCAAGCAACACGAGATCCACCTCATATGCACACAATTGCGCTGATAATACAGGATGCAGCAGAATAGCAGCACAAGTCTTTGAAGGATCAACTCAGCCAGTCTGTGAGAACGACGTGGATCTAGTTATGTTTTTTAACAAACTAGAGAAAGCGTTGTCAATTGACATTCGTTTATGGTGGGACATCACCACATTAGAAAATTACCAACTAGTAAAAAAGATTCCAAGGGGACTCAGGGTCACCAAAATGCCATCATTTCGGTTCCCCTCCAAAGATTTCGATTGAGAGTGGATAAAAATCCTTGACAAGTGTTTTTAAGCTCATAGATCTGATAATTAAATCTAAGATAATAGAAAAGATTACTACATCCATATCTGTTAAAGATCTACATTCAAATCTTACCACACTGCAAGATTTAGAGGACTTTGACGCCTGCGATCAAAAACTATGTAAACTCATTAACATGATGGAGAAAGAATTAAGGATTCAAAGGCAAAAAATGTTTGAAAGAGACAAGCTGGATTATGACCGTAATCAGGTCTATATCTGGCATAAACCTATACTAACTAGGACCCCATAACGTCAGGGCAAGACATCCCAACTCCGGAATTTATTGTAAATTTGCGCCTTTCCTCATTGTAGGCTTTTATTTTGCAGGATGTGCGGAGGTAAAGGGCTGAAATTATGCTACGGGCTGAAATTATGTAGGTATTCCATCCAGTCTTAGTAAGTTCCACAAGCTTTCTCTATGAACGCTATCAAAGGCGGCAGTAAAGTCTAGGAAGGCTAGGTAAATACAACCTCAGATGAATAAAAACACATGACATATTACACTGTGTCATGATTTATTTAACAAAAATAAAGCCAAAATGGAGAAGCTATGTGTGAAAAACTAAGTACACCCCTTCCTGCTTCCATAGCAATTAAGGGCTCTATGCAGTAAGCGGTGAAAAAGTGCTTTCGGCAAGTGTTGCTGAAAGGCATGATTTTGGCGATTTGCCCTCGCAGTATTCAGTAAGGGCCGAATCCATGCCGATCCCTGCCGAATCACTGCGAAAGCAAAACGCCGATGAGCCGGCGATAAATAAACCTGTTTCACGATAACCTGCCGATAGGCCGTTTCTGCCGATATGTGTTTGCAGCAGAGAGAGACCCGCCGCTCTCTCTGCGCAAACATCGGCAAAATAAAAACATATCAAAACTACTTTTATTCATAGTGTGCAGGGGGTCACCGGAGCTGAACCGCATTGGTTTCAGGTCCAGAGACCCCCTGCTTCCCGAGAAACAGGCCCCTCTATGTGGTGCCGGTATCCCTCTGCATTTAAAGGTCCCGATCACGTGACCGCGGAATGTAAACAAAGCAGAGGGATACCGGCACCCCCTAAAGGGGCCTGTATCTCGGGGAGCAGGGGGTCCCCGGACCTAAAACCAAAGCGGTTCAGCTCCGGAGACCCTCTGCACATCTACACTATCAGTAAAACACACATATAAATAAACACTCATTCCTAACCTTTGCGGCTATGTGCTACGGTAACGAAGCAGCATGAATGTATTTTTAATAATAGTGTACTGTGAGCAGGGGGTCCCCTGAGCTGAACCGCGTTGCTTTGTGGACCAGGGACACCCTGCTTCCTGAGTTACAGGCCCCGGTATGTGTCATCGGGTGGCAGTGTCGCCGCCATCTTTATAGTGTCCCATTCGCGTCGTGTCCGCTATAAATATGGCGGCGACACTGTAACCGATGCCCCAAACCGGGGCCTATAACTTGGGAAGCAGGGGGTCTCTGAGCCACAAATCAATGCGGTTCATCTCAGGGGACCCCCTGCTTCCGCACAATATTATTAAAATACATAAATGCTGCTTCATTACCATAGCGTATAGCCGCTAAGGCAATGAAGGGGTTAGGGCAGAATAGCATGTTTATTGGGGACATTTGCCTCCAATAAACATTGCAATAAACAACATACACCCCCTGTGTATTTAAAATACATAAACAACAATAAATACATTAAATACATATTTATATATATCTGCAAAACAGACACAAGAATGAAAACATCCAATGTAATGTCCCCTAACCCCTTTATCACCATAGCGGTTATTAACGCTACAGTCATTAAGGGGTTAACCCACCCTCACCCACCACTCGGGACGCCTACATACCCTCCCACACTAACCCCCC